>JAGDQP010028983.1:0-23727 GCA_022664845.1 Lepisma saccharinum
TTTTTTTTTCTATTATTATTCTAACTAATACGTTTCCAAAATAGATAACTATGATAGCTATTATAATCAAGAGTTTTAAGTACAAAATTGGTTCAGATTTTTCATTGTAAACGAAACACAAGTAATCATCTGTTGACAGAGTACTACTGTGTTTTCTATTGTTGTTGCCATGGAAGGAGAAAAGTAGTGTCCAGGGTACCATCCTGACATTCGCCTGGTGGCCTGAGGTATACCATGACTAATGTGATTGAGCACCATTACCTTCTACATCGTAGGGTCGCATCCATTGAAGACAGTCTGACCCTATTCGGTAATATCGTTTGACTAACAACAACAAGGACTACTGGAAGAACACCAGGCTCTCTTCAGTAATTTATGTTCGTGTTGAAGTTTCCAAGCTGACGGCTTGGCGTCAAATCCGTTACTGTATTCTCCTCTTAGTAAACACACCCTTTCAACTGACTAAAATTTATCGATGCAAACACTCGTGTTCTGAGTTGTGTCTTTTGTGTTTTCGTAATAGCTTGATTATTATTATTATTATTTACATTATCTATGTAGTGTAAAGCATATGAGTTATATACGTGTGTAATACAGGAAAAACTACTTCTGGGAGAGATTCTTTAGAAGTTAGATGTGGTTGATAATATTCATATGACCCAGTACGTCGCATTAATCAAGAAAACAAAAGTTGATGTAAAATTTTTGATCCTGCGTACCAAAGACATTTTCGTATTTCGAAACACGAAAAATCAGACTCAAAGAACATTTTCTTTCGTCAGTAATGAACAGTAATTCTTCATACTTTCAATGTTCGAAATCGATAATGAGTAATCGAAAAGCTCGTATCGTAAAATGTTTAATTTGCCGTGCTTTACAAATTACTTTGTGTATTTTGCGTATTGGTATTTTTTGGGGACGGAGGTGATGGTGAGTTGGAACTGAGGTCTGAACGGAAAGGCATATCTAGACATTTTTCAGACAAGAAAAAGACAATGCTGCTAATTGGTGAATTTACTTTGTTCTTTGGAAGTGGAGTGATGTTCTTTGCAATTAATTGAACGTCATAAATTCATCTGTTAATTATCTACATCTGCATTTCTCGAGTAATCCATTGACTTAAGTAAAGAGAAGGTAAGTAAAGAAAAGGAGCAAAACACTGTTATTGAATTCTGTACTAAAGTTACATTTAAGTGTTTATAGAACTTAATATACAATGCAAGCTTTCCTTCATTCTTGTTACATTTGTATTGAACGTGCTTTTTGGAAAGTATATTGCCGTATTAAACTTGTATGTGTTACTTGTTACTGATGAAAAGAAAGGTTTCAAATTGGGACCGGAGGAAACAATCAAGAAAGAGTCAAATGACGCGGATTTTCGGGCTCTATAAACCAAGAAATAACTGTCATAGTTTTATGAAAGTAATACTTACTGACCCGTCTGTCTGTATAAGGATGTAATTTAGAAACAGATATTTTTACGTTTGGTGTATTGATTTTTATGGTTATGTTAAAACCAATAGTACGAGGTCTGTCCATAAAGAAACCGAACTTTGAAAATAGTGAGCCAACGTGATTGATACTCCCTTCTAATTGGTAGCTTTGTCTAGTGGTAGTAAACATTTATTTCCGAGATTCAGCGAGTATAGTAATGTGCGGTGGCTGTTAATTGTTATTAGGAAAGTGAAGAACTTTTTTTGTGACAAGCTTGTGGAGAGGAATGTCTGAACCGTACCGGAGAACTGTGTCTATTGAGGACGATCATCATCATCAATTGATAATGATCCCTTTCACTTGAGCGAGTGCGTGGTGTAGTGTGGAAAGATAGTAGGTTGAGTGCCCGAGAAGTGGCAGAAGTGTGATTGTGTAAGAATTCGTGCCATTTCATTACATGTATAGAGTTCCAGTGAAATTGTGCCATGGCTGTTGAGAGTTGAACAAAACAACAATCGAATTGCAGTCCACTATGATCTCTTAGAGCTAGTCAAATGAAGATGACTATGAGGTGCAAATTATTATTACAGATGATGAGACACGGGTGTAGGGTTATAACGTAATAGTGGTGGATAGGAAAACCATCGTAGAGGGTATGGATGTTTGTCGATTTTAAAATTTAACAACTTACATCATCAAGACGAGCTGAAATTATTGGTTGCTAAAATGACCACAAAAAAAGTGTATCAACAAGTATTATTTTTTTAAATATAAAGTTCAGTTTTATGTGGATGGACCTTGTATTGTCTGCATTTGCCTGTTTTAGATTGTAAGATATATATATATATATATATATATATATGTGTGTGTGTGTGTGCGACTGATAGAGCTAGGAATTTGAGGTCCATAAATGTAGTATGAAAGGTGTAATTTGAAATGTAAAAATGTATAATAAACAATACAAAAACAAGTACGTTGAAAAGGAGAGAAAATTCATACGTGCATCGAAGTCCCATTACTCTAAAACATTCTGAACACATTACAAATGCAACCTCTTCAATATCAGTTGTTTTCTCTAAGCTTTGCTCTAGCTTCTGTTTTCCAAACATCCTCCAACCTTTTTTAAATATCCATCAAAACAGTGTATCCAATGTGCTTCCTTCTCAGGACACTGCTCCTCCAAGTTTCTCATGGCACTTGTGAAGAAAGCGTAATCATGTACAGTATCAAGTTCATCTTGTAATTCCTGTTTACCTGCTAAGTTTTTGGCTTTTTCTGCAGCTGAAGAATCGCTTGGCAAAGCATCTAAGAACCTGCATATAACCGGAAAATTTTGCAAATAAACATTGCAGCCTTTAACCATGCTTATCTAGTGGCATTGAGTAAGGGGGTAGAGGAGGTCTTGTAATTTCTACGTACTTTTTTTTTCTTCTTTTTTTTATGCCAGAGAGAAACTCGATGCAATGTATGCACAATGCAGGTAACGTGTTTTTAATTGCAGTACATATCCTAAAACATACTGCTAACATGTAAGAAGGAAGCATGATCCGTAATAACTAGCCATACTCGTGCATACTTGATTCCCTGAGACCACAATACAAAACACGCTGTTTGTCTGTTTTGTCAAGAAAGTACGTTTCAAAAGCATTTTCAAGTACATTTTCATTTGTTGTATATTAAGGGGTGTCACTAAAATGTACACATATCTGATTCTACCATGTAATGTATTGGATTATCAGCGGTTACTTGCCTGATCTGTGACATTTTAGTTTCATATAGAGGTTGAGGCTACGATTTTCATTTATTCACTATTTATGGAATAAAAGCGCGGTAAAGGTGAGAAATATGAAAGAAAAAAAGGGTGCAAAAGGTTCTGAGATTGAGAAAAAAGTGCAACTAAATAGTTTGAAAGTGTTCAATTTACGTTCTCTATTCGAGTTAATTCTGGACATTTTAATAGGAAAAAAAAGTGCAGCACCTAAAATTCCTAGCTCTACTGATGGTACAACTCTTCCTTAATATAATATAGAGGAAATTTCTGTGTCAAGTTTACTCTTCGAAAGACGTGCTGTTGTGGTAACGGTGAAGAATTTTGTAGTTAAGGTCAGGAATGAACAGCATTTCACTTCGGATTGGTAAAATGCAAGATGAAAGTAAAATCAGCGTTTCCTGATGGCACCAGTCTAACTAAGTTTCAATACATTAACTTTCCGGATGAACCATGTTACAAGAAATGGTGAAAATACTATGCTGGAACTTTTTATTTCAGTGAAACGAAGAAAATCTCGCCAAGTTCCGTAATTAGCAGACATTGTCACTGACATTCTCGTCACATAGGTTTGTTAAAAGAATGTTTATCGATTTCTCGAAAAATATATAAAATATGTTTCTAATAAAGTTAATAATTAAAGTTATATATAACACTAAAAGAATACTATTATTCTTTAAGTTTGCGTTAGATTATCATAGTGTCATAGCTACTCAGCTATGATGATGGTGGAGCGTGGTACAGATCAAAATATTTTCTTTTTAAAGCGTCAATATATGTGACGTTATTGGTTTTAAGAAAATCCTTCATTTTCTGACTATGTATGAATTCGCAGTTGAAATTTTGTTATTTTTATTTTTAGACTTGGCGAAAGAAGCAGTATGTTCAATGACAAATCCAGCAATATTGAAACTAGTGCTCAAATATGTAGTTGAGAACTTTCCGAACGTAGAAAGTATTGATTTATCGGATAACAAGATTATGCATTTAGACCAGTTCCAACCTTTTGTTAAGGACTTAGCACGTAACGCTAGGAACCTTGAAGTTATCAATCTTAACTACAACCTGGTAAGTAATGTTCTGTGTTACGGATATTGTATTTAGTAGCTCTTCTTCAGGTGTAACATAGTAGGATATGTAGTTAGTAAAATTTAGTGCATAACTTTTCCGTTCAGTAGTATTTTTCTTCATTTCTCTCATTCATATACGCCTTGTTGAATAATTTTTATGTCAGAATTCAAGAGCATTTCCATGATGTCCCTTCAAACATGCATTAGCTGTTGACTTTAAATATGATTTCAGTTCTTACGTAACTACGTGAAAACTCAATACGTTATTGTGATGACAACTTAAAAATCGAAATTGGACAAAATCCATCAGTAAATGAACATGTTGATAGAGTGTTTTGTCAATGTACTTGCTAATTCAGATTGTCGAAAATAGGTAGAATTACGCATGATACATTAAGTAGGTAGTAAGTGTCTTGCTTAAGAGCAGCTTTCCGTACCTCAGGTGAAAGCTGGGATGTCATGTTGGAGATGATGATTTTCTATATTATTTTTGTTGGAGATGAAGCTTCTTAAAAAATGGTTGTGTCAGCAGAAATTTGTAAATTGGCCTAAAGTTGCAAAGAAGATACAAATTCACCGAGAGAAGTGGTTCAGTGATACCGTGCTTACTTCGTAAGCGGAAGGGTCTGTTTTAGAAATCACAAACAGATCGCCCTCAGCTACTCGAGGCAAAGTTTGAATGATAACGTTTGAAATAAGATCAGATACCTTTTGTTACGGTTACAAAAAGTCATGTGCAGACGTTTTCAGGTTTGTTTGTTTGTTTGTTTTTTTAACTTTGCTTCCTACATCACTTCAAGCGCCACTTACATATTGGATAATAAGTTTATGTATGCGTGGCAGTTTCTCATGAATGACTTAAAAGTTACCAAAAAGTTTTGATTTGACATGTTTAGAGGAAATCCTTAACAGTATGGTTTACTATTATTACAGTGTAACTCGTTTATAACGACATCGGTTATAGAGATACCTCGCCTATAGCGTCATGTTTCTGTAGTACCAACACATTCCTCATAAGGAATGTGTTTTTTAACCTCGCTTAAAGCGACAAACATAAATGCGTCAACCTCACATATAACGTCATTTTAAACCTCAGTTTAGAGTACGGTTTTTCAAGAACCTGTTTGTATCGTCTCTTCGGGGCTATTTTTCTCGAGATTTCTGATCTAAAGGACAAATCGCTTCAGTCATAAATCATCATTTACGACCCACTGTTCAGCTGCGAAAGAAAGGAAAATCATATTTAAATGAAAGAAATCAGCTTTCCTTCTCCCCTTCTCCTTTAGAGACTGTTCCTTCTTATTTTTATACAAAACTGTTGGGTTTCACTATGAGTACCTGGGTGCGGGGGAGAGAGGGGCACTTGAAGTACGGCAACACTGGAAACAGAGGGCACGCGCGCCGCTAATGAGAGGGTCGCGGTAGGCTAAAGAAAAGGTAGTGTTTTTCAAATCTATTGCTGCTTGACCTTGAGAACTCGAGGCTGTGTCCAGAGTTTCTTTCCCCTCCCCTTTCTGTCAGTGACCTTCGAAAACTGTTACAGGGAAGCTCCACACCTATGGTCACCCTCGGACGATCGTAGTACTACCTTCACTATTTAAATGTTCAGCATAGCTAGAAAAAATAAAAGCTTTAACTTTGGATGAAACAATTGAAGTTATACGTAAATTTGAGAATGGAAGATGAAAAGCTGATTTTTGTAGTGAATTTAGTCAGATTAATTATACTGTACCGTGGAATTTAATAAGTACTCTATTTTATGTTATGTCATCTTTTACCTTCTTACACGGCTCAACTTTAATAAAGTACTGTACTTTATGTTGTATATCGGCTTTGCACTGTTAATGCCATGTATTCAAGTGAACACAATCTAAACTAGGCCTAATTAAGTTTGTTCTGCATTATTTTCCATCTTACTCGACTGATAGCATAAAATTTCGGTTATAACGACACTATTTTTCAGGCCCCTTCGATGTCGTTATAACCGAGCTCTACTGTATTTGATAACTGAGGCTTTTGTCAGCTTAGGTTTTTTTAAAAATGTTCTCATTCATACATGACGGTTCGTTTTCACTCATTTGAATTCATTTATGGCCTTTAGACATTAGCAAGCAAACGTTGCTGCAAAAATAAATATCTGCAGAATTAAAGGCCATCGTATTTCTTTTTCCTTATACTGTAAAGCTCAGAAATTTAGAATGTATTCTGTTCCCGTATTCTATCCGAGTTAAGACACGAAACTTCGCACAGGACACACAAATTAGAGACAAGCGTTTAACGCATTTTCTGAAAAGAAACTGGTAAATTTCTGAAGATATTGCTCGTTGTTTAGTAGGTTGGTACACTATTTTATATCTAATGTAGGCTATTCTTTTCTTTGAGGTCTGGTTGCTAATTCGTCGAAAATAAATCGGCAATAAATCTGTATTGTTTGCAATCCACATTAGAATGTTTATCAAAGTTATTCTTTTGACTTTTAGCAAGACTCTTCTACTCATTATTTAAATCCCTTCAGTTGAAATAAAATATAACTTGGATATTTGATAGTATTTTCGTCCAAACGAGAAGTCACAAAGAATATAGTACTTACTAATCCAGGGCTTCAGTTCTTCGAAATTTACAGTCTAGATGTGCATAAGATCTCTTCGTGCTAAATGTTGGTGACTATTATTCCTTTTCTCCTGAATGTTATTACTTGAATAAATATGCGATGTGGTATATTATGAGAAAGATATTTTGCATGTTCGACAGGAAGAATAACACTTGCTATGAAGCTATAGAAGGAAACAAACACCTACAAAGACCCTCTGACATGATACTGAATACCGTACTTCCTCTAGAAGTGACACTTGGTGTGCTAGGAAATATGGAAATAGAAACAATTGTAGTTTTACCGCTTGTTGCATTGACACTTTAGCCTTTGACTCAAAACAAGTTAAATATCATATTAAGAAAATATTAACAGTCAAAACAATGGAACGAATCTCATCACTGTTTGATGATTAAAATCGTAGTAGTTATGAATGTTTTAATTAGAGGTGATACATTGCATTTTATGTAATTGTTTACCGTTGCTCGTTTAACTCTGTTTTAATATTGCAGATACCCGATTTGGCTCAGTTGCGGCATCTCGCTTCCCTTCCTATCAAGGAACTAAAGCTAAAAGAAAATCCAGTATCTGCAGATGAAAACTATTATACGAAAATGATTGGGTATGTATATATCTTTTGCTTCATTATATATCTGATATAGAAGATGAAACAGAAAGCAGACCAGGCAATAAGACTGTAAATGTAAAATTAAACGAAAAATTTAGAAGTAGGCGAGAAGCTGCTAATAGTGAGTTCAATGTTGAAATCTTTCTGCATCAACCGACTAATTACTTGTGAGGCTAGTTTTATAATCTGAAAGAAGTAAAAAAATAAATAAATAAAGTATGTTATTACTTAAAAGAGGCGGGTACTTTTGTTGTTCATTGACTGCGACTTGAAGATTGAAACGTCGTAGAATTTCAGGTTCATATTGCACAATTTAGATATTGAAGTATTTTATTTTTTTAAGTTTCACTTACGTTGTTATTTTTCCCTCTTACTTATGGTGATACTTATTTGCTCTTTCGTAGAAGTCTTAAGAAATTTTTCCCGAAGTTGAAAGCGGTGACGTTTCCAACAGGGATGAAGTCTCAGTTTCCTGCCAGAAAGGTAAGAAATGTGCACAGTCACTATATTTTGTATTTTTGAACCCATTCTGGTGGTAGACAAATCATGGTCAAAGTCAATTTAATCGCATCTTGGCGAAATACCTGCAGGATCTTAAGAATCATTATCGGCCTGAGCCATATATACCTAAAGGTCATAATAAATTCAATTCAATTTAATTAAGAATCCTTAGTACTCTTAGCCCGTATTTAGACATTTAAAAATAACGAACAACCGTCACGATAATACATATGAATATCTATCATGAGCTAATCCACAATTTGGAAGATTTTATGTTTTAAATGAGAAATCGGAGTGTCTGTGCTTCATATTTTACGGACCTTCATATTTCTCTACTAAAAACAACTTTAAAAGTTAAAGTACTGTAGTTCATCTATAAGTTTACGGTGTCAATAGGTATTACCGTGGTCAATATTTCAAAATTATTTTTAATTTGTGCGGGATTTAAGAAATATAAGTGAATGCGTGAGTCTTTTTAACACATCTTAATTAATAATTTATGATATAACTAACCACAAGCCAACTAACTCTACGGCTTACGGAACCCGCAGGTTCATCGCTGCAGTAACAAACGTTCGCCATTGGATTCTATCTGGGCAAGATCAAGCCAGTTTTCATCACGAACCTACCTTTGTAAGATCCCTTCTAATAAGGTCTTTCCAAAGGCCATTTTCTCTCCGATTTCCCAATCACAATGGATAATAATCTTCGTTTCTCTCCCATCCGAACTATGGCCTGTCTATCTTAGCCGTCGAGATTTCATTCTTCTTATAATAGCATCCAGTTTGTGAAGGGGTTCTTTATTATGCAGTCTTCTCCATTCTTCAGTGACCATTCTTTAATACGCCTTATGTCGCCTAAAGGAAGTTCTTATCGATCTGTGAAATAAGATATCAATTGCAATGAAACACGAGTAACTTCTGTGAACGTTGTAATGCCAGACTGCTCAACTCGAAAAGGTTTCAGTATTTCGTTTCTTGGTTTAACATGACAGCTTTTAGTATAGTGGTCGCATTATAAGTCATTTCCACACCAAACTTACAAGAAGTAAATTACCATAAAGCAAAGAACTGCATGCAGCTAACATATTTCGAGACAGTTATTGTCGGGATTGTATAGGATCACGCAAATTGTAATAAAATAGTAATTAAAGAAAATATCTCGAAGTACGTTATTTTTGTTACTTTTCATAGCATCGGAATTAACTGAAAATGAACTCATTTGGATTGAGAATAGTTTAATCATATTGTAATATATTTGTATAAAACGTCAGATTGTAATTAATATTGATTTCCATGGATAAAGAAAAGAGCTAAGACGATCAGGCTATTCACTTTTTTCTTTCTGTGTATGAATGCCATCTACCTGAAATTAGTACATAAGTGGACAATGGCAGGCATACATGCAATTCGTTCTACGTTCTTATCTCTGAATGGACTGTACAGGGGCTATTAATCTGAAGGATTCGCCTGGTGGACAGTCAGATCCTTGAAATCCTCAGTCGGAATGAACGACGTGAGCAGGGCTCGAACCTACACCACAAAAAAAGAAGGTGGGGGGGGCAGGATGGGTTTATGTGCGCTCATGTATATTGTTACAAGAAAGTTGTCTCAAATTTTGACCCAGAAAAGGTACTTCAGTTTCCTTTACAGGCAACAATAAAGCTTTGATCTTTTCTGAGTTAAACGCTTGTGACCTTTTAAACCTTAAATGTTTTCGTTAAAGTGGACTCCGAACAACTGCTTTTAATGGACCTTCACCGGGTGTGAACCCGGGGAAGAATTTCATATCTGTTTCAAGTTCCAACCAGAGGCGGAACCTACTTAAAGAAGCAATCAGATGACATTTTACAATATTATAGCAGACGAAGTACTTATGTTCAAGATGGTGTTGCCCTATTCTTGTTGTTCCTTATTTACCAAGCTACTATGAATATAAAATTCTAAATTGGCGTGTAATAAACGAAAATGCTCTTGAGTGGCTCATCAGGGTACAAGTAAATAGCGAAGAAGGAAGTAGATGGCAACAAAAATTCAGTTGATTAAAAAAAAAAAAAAATCGAAAAGATTTTTTTTCTTGATGTTAGTTCATCTTACTCTTAAGTAAGGATTTCTTGTGCCACCATACTAATAAACGGAAAGTAAGTTTATTTACTACTTTCTCATATTTTTCTTTTTAATTTAACTTGGGTTATTTTCGTGTAGATGGCAACGACACCAATACTTTAACGAAGCTGTAACAGGTTAAGTTTCGATATTTGAAACTTTTCGATGTTAAGTTATATAAAGTTTCGTAAACAGTACTTAATATGGTTAACTTCACGTACTATGCACTGAAGGCGTCACAAAGTACTTCATCATCCGAAACAGTACAAAAGACGTCTTCATTGCACATCAAAACTTATGTTTTGCGTATTTTTCATATGTTTTAGAAAATATTTCGGGCCAATTCTAATAATATATAATTTTGGGTTATTTTGTATACGTGACATTAGTTGCACTATTTTAAATAAGGTACAGTTGCAATAGTTTTCAAGGTTAGGTAGGTACGCAATATAAAGTTTGATGTGCAGTATTCACCCTGGAAAACCTTGAATACTCAGGGAATTTTATAAATCTGGGAAACTCAGGAAAAACTATAATTTATTAGAGAAACTCAGGGAAATTTATGAGGTGGACCTATCCACAGTTGGTAAGAGAACTAAACGGATTTTTTCAATGTGTTAAAATCCTCTATTTTAAAGAAATTGTCTTTTGTTTTCTCTCTCTCTTGTAAAGTAGCACTAATGTACAAGTTGCTTGGACTGGGTTGTGGTGGGTGGGATATAAAAAAAATGTCATTGCGTATTATTTACATATTCCAGTATACTAAGAACTCAGGAATTTCGTCACAAAATTAGTAGACACCATGAATATGTATGGTTAATTTCATGCAATGTATTAGGAGTAAGGACCATTTCGATCGTGCCTTTCGTTCCCCGAAACTATATATATATTAACATTAAAAAGTATGAAATATGGAAACCTTACTTATTATAGAAGGTTCGGTAAATAATCAGTTTTGGTGTTACATACACGAAAATAATTCCAAGTTAAATTTCAAGAGAAGCAGTCGGAAGTATTTCTAAAAGTTATACAAAGTAATAAACACACTTATTTTCTGTTTGTCAGTGTCATGGCACAGATAGTAAAAGCTTACTTAAAGAACAAGATGAACTGACGTCAACAAGAATCAGTAAGTAATACTAATCTACTAGTATCACTCAGTACTACTTTTTCTAATCGACAATGCAGAGCTTTTTAAAAACCATTAGGTTTTTGTTATAATTTTATATTCGCGTAGCCGTTTATTTCATTCTTCGCTCTTTACTTAACGCCCTGTCCAGCACTGGAGCTTTTCGCAAATTTAGAATTTTATATTCATAACGACTTGGTACATAAGCATTATGAACAAGGAGCAACGCCATATATAATACCATGTGATTAGTTCAAGTGGGATTCACCTCTGGTTGCCATCATAACATACATGAAATTTGCAACAGGAACCAGGCACACAGAAACCGAAAGTTCTGATCATTCGGTCAACTGGAAACCTACAATGTTTTGATCGTGTATTGAACAGTAGTACTATCTACCATGAATCCATATTCGTTCGTGATAGCTGTGTATAAGTTACATGATGTAGTTTTTTTTTTTTTTTAAATGTCGCCACATTTTTTTAAATGTTTTTGCTTTCATTTTTACTGTATTGGTACTGTACTTTCCCTTTTTAGGAATCACCTCAAAGAAGTCCGAGTTCGTCTACTCAGTCGCAAGAAGACACAACGACGGAAGCAGACGAGGCACAAACCTCTGGTAGAGAAACGTCACAAGATCATCTTGCTTCAACTCTTCCGCCTGATATTAAAAAGGCAATCACTGACATAGTGGCTAAGGTAATGAAACCGAAAACCCTTCCGGTATCACAGTCTACATTCCTTTCTACAAATGAAGCTGCGGAATTCGTAGAAGAATTTATACGTCATTATTATACTCTGTACGATGGAGATGATAGAACATTGCTGCGAGACACGTATCACAAAAATGCAATGTTTTCGTTATTCTGCATTTTAGAACAGGGCAAGGAAGTTCATTGTCGTGATCGTAGGTAAGTTTTATCTATGTTTATGTTTTATTTATAAATGAGAACGTATTGTTATGACTATTGTTTGGATTATCTAAATGTTAAGATTATTTGTATCACCTTCTTCCCTATTTTAATTTTGCTAAGCTAGTGCTTTGGAAGTTCCCTGATAGGAAAAATGGATGTTCTTACGTTTTATTGTTGGAATCCTGGAGTTTAGTTCTGGTAGGGAAGTTCTCTGATAGGCAAATTGATGTGCTTACGGTTTTATTGTTGGAATCCTGGAGTTTAGTTCTGATAGGGAAGACATTAAGAACATTAGCCTAAATCTAGTGTAAAAATATAGTTAGCAGCTACTTGCACGAGTAAAATCATAATGTTAAGTTCTGATACATAGCACTATTCGTTATATCCAGCATTAAAATGTAAAGTAGCTTTTATGTCATCCAGCTATTTCAGTCAGTCAGACTAAGCGTCTTTAAGGTTGCCGTGAGAAGTGCAGTATTGCCAACTCCATATTTTGGAAACCGCATTTCATAATGTAAAGTAAATGCTAATTTCTTTACACCGTTATTTTGAATATTGACTAGTATAATGAATTTTAATATCTAGTGTAATGTTCAACGTTTCAGAGATATTACTGTTACGGTTGAAAATTATAATGTGTCAATTCAATAATATATTGAATAGGTCTGCTGTTAGCATCTACCCATCTTTTCCATTCGACTTGGGGTTTAGATTGGCCTGTGAATTCTGATATGTGTCTCTTGTTAGAATTAACATATATGCTTTATTATAGTAAATTCTGGTAGTTCTCTTTTGCGGTATGGACTCTTAAGTAACCTCTCTACCTAAATTTCAGTACCGGTATTGTTTGATTGATTGACTTATTAACGTCCTATGCGAGCTGGTCGGTGAAGAACGGGACCTACAATTTTTTATGGTGGGGTCCAGACCACTCCGTTCAGTGGACCTCGGCGGGAATTGAACCCGTAACCATAAGCACAAGTACCGTGATCTCAGAGTGAAATATAGGGTTAAGTATTGTGTGAAAAATTGTGAATAAGTAACAGCCTTAACGTAGAGCCGTTTTAGGAAAACGAGACTATTGACTCGTCAATATTTTATTCTTATTCGATAGTAGTAGTAAATAGTCTTTCTTCAGTTGTTGTATATGCAAGCTGAACGCATTTATAATGCAAATTTGGATGTGTACTGAAATTTAATATCGTCGTATATGTATATTGTATGCATGAGGGAGCGAAATTATTTAATTTACAGTCATTAAGCATGTAGATGATAAATTCTGTTTCTGTCTATTGTATTGTAAATAATACTTGGTTTGGTTTATATTATTATTTTCATTTAGCTATATCATTCTGTATTAATATATATTATCTAATCTTGGTAATGTTTGCTATTACTTTATAGTTTGGCTACGTATTTGACTGAAAGTCGTAATCTGCTGGGATCGTCAAAATGTGCAAATATGAAAGCCCTTCATATTGGCAACATGGAAATAACAAGATGCCTTTCGGAATTACCGAAGACTGAACACGACCCACAGTCCTTCACAGTTGACCTCCCAGTGTATTCCGTAAGTTTGACTATCTTGTAGAATTTGTAAATTTTATATCCAGTTGATAGTAGGATAGCTTATGATATTTTAGAATGCAATCCTGAGAAGTAATATAAATATATCAGTTGATTCCGTAAGATGTATAACAGTTTAGGAGAGGTTTAGGTGACTCAGACGTTTCATGCACTTACGTTCGGTGAACGGTTTGTATCTTTGTTAGGTCAGAGCTGCTCTGTATCTTGATGTTGCGTATAGTAGTGTTTCGTTGTAAGTTCCTAATGGATTTTGCGAATTTAAGAAAATTACTGCGGAAGTAGAATAATGTTACAGAGGTTATAGAAGTATAACGTGTAGTGAAACAGGTATAATAAGGAACCAAAAGATTTCTGAAGAGAACATGCTATATTATTTCATCGTAATTAAACCGAATGTTTTTCATGCTTTTTATGTCTGTACTCACGTGTACAGCAGCAAGAACGTTTAAAACTTGTAGATCACAGCAAATATGAAACTTGGCTTTTGTTCTGAGCGTTCACTGTTGCAGAACATGAAAATAAAAGATTTATCTGAAGGGTGGGGGGATATCCACGTATCACAAGTAGACAAGTTGTATAAAGTGCATGTACAACAAAGATTACAAAGCTCAAAGACGATAGAACACCGGTAAACGTGCACAGAAATACATTAACAGAAATGAAAGTAGATCTCCCATCTGATCTAAGGTTAGAATAATCCATCGTTCCTTTTGTATAACACTATTAAAGAAGACTAAACGGAATGAATTAAAAGAAAACCGTAAAAAAATGGTAATGCGGACTGAACATTTGAGATAATGCTTTATTTAACTAATAGTGAATATGAAAAATAAAAAAGGAAGCCTAAATGAAAAAACTTCGAGATTAGCAAATTGTAATCATTTATGTAACTAAATGAACTAGTTTAAGATTTATAAACATGAATGAAAACAGCAGTATCGATTATCGATGATATAAGATCTTCTGGTAGGATTTCGATGAGGCGGAAAATATACTTCGAAATACAAAGTTAAAACTGCCAAGGTGAAATAAGGAGGTGCAAATCGCAGTCTCATTGTTCTCAAATCAAACATGATAAAACTTTGGTAAACTTTATTTTTATATGGGCCATTTTAGTAACTGGACTTCGGCCCGTCACGATTTGCCCTTAGCTGTTAAGTGTTAAATAAAATCCACACCCATGCCCCTGCCGGGACTCGAACCCGGGACCGTTGGGTCGATAGCCTACCGCCGCAGACCGCTCGACCACCCGGTCGGCAAATCAAACATGAAAAGAGGTAAAATTGCTAAGAAGATAGTTAGAAACCCAGCTCTCCTGTTGTTAAAGGGAGATGGATTAAGTTGGTATAGTTGGAGTAATACTTCAAACTTGTAAATGTTGAAAGTAATAGAGGAAGAAAATAAATCAATAGTTGCAATGCCAGCTCTTCATTTGAAATGAGTCTGATTGTCGTATGTCAGTTACTCACCCAACACAAGACATTGCATAGCTAATCTTGGAAAGTGACCAATAACATACTTCACTAATCCAATCCATGATCTTGTGAAATTTGCTGTCTGTGGATCAGCATTGGGGGTGGCTGTATAAGTTAAAACTTTGCTCGCACCGGCCATGTTACTGAAATTTTTCGTTCTAGTTGCTCCTCAGCAAACACCAGAGGAATGCCGAAATGGCACCGCGAATGAAGAACAAAGCCTTTTTCGTTGTCCAACGGCCAAGGTTAATTAAAAAAAAACAGGCGGTAGTAACACATGATGTGGAAAAGTATATAATTTTAGTTTCGTACATGCCATAGAACACAATATGTGGAGATCCTTCAAATTTTCAGTGACTTAATGACGAAGATGTTACTTTATTTTTATTTTCACTTATTTATTTTTCTAAATTATATGTAAACAAAAATCTTGTTCATTTTTGTGTGCTTAACGATAACGTTAAGAACAAGGTTGTATGTATGACTTCTCTCGGCAAACATAACGAGCAGAAAAAGTACTAGAAAGTTATTTTTTTATGCAGAAATTCGCTTGATGTGACATGGCGAAAATTTCAGAAGTTTGAGCAAGGTCGTTGGAAACAACTCGATGTGTCTCAATAGGTTTTTAGCAGAGAACGATCTTCGACACCACAGCATGATGGTTGACTACATCATGTGAATGAAGTAGATTCATATCTATAGAGTCGAATATGAATTTTAATTAAACGGAGGATTTATGTATTAAAACAAGTTGTAAGAACAATACTCGTAATCTAATAAAGATAATACATTGAAAGTAGGAGGGGAATATTTGAGAAAGAGAAAAGTACTAACTCGAAAAAAGCATTTAAGAGAATTGAAGGGTAGCTGCAAGGAATAGGTACAAAGCTAGTCAAGTAAATAAGGTAGAATAGGAATAGATTTTAAGCAGAATAGCTGCGTGATGCATGTGTGGATTCCATAACTAATATTAATGTGGAGGACATTTAGATTGACTATTGTATTTTTTTTTATTATATTTATTTATTTATTTTTCAGAATGAAGCAGTGGTGCTGAATGTTACTGGTTTATTTCGTGAAAAGACTGAAGGATCTAATGTCATGTATTTCAACAGAATATTTGTCTTGGTCTGTGAGGGCGATACATTTGAGATAGTCAACGAACAGATGGTTTTGAGAAATGCCACTGACGAACAGAAAAGGGTAAATATATATTTAATGACAATATTTCGTCTGAAAAAGTATTGTACCCACTGATATTAGAACCTTAACACTGTTGCCTCTTGTAACAGTTAAAATAAGTTGTAAAATTAAGTTTGAATATGATTTGCTTTTGCACATAATGCAAATGCAAATAGGAAAGTGTCAAAAAGTTTTCGGTCTTTAAGCTGCTGAGTTTTCACCCATGTTGGTTTCAATAAAATATAATCGCATTCGGGAGATCCTGGGTTCGATACGAGCAGCCGACCGACCTGATTAAGGTGTTTTTTCCTGTCACACCAGGCAGATGCTAGGATGGCAGTTTCAACTTAGGCCCTTGCCTGCTCTTTCACGCATTCTTTCCCCATCCCAATCCCGACCTGAGCCATACATAAATTCAGAAGTTAAAATAAGTGCGAACTCAAGGAGAGGAAGAAAGTTAAGATTAAATGTATTGTTTTTAAATATTTAGCTGTACGAATAGTGTCTGCCCTGAGCCAAAGTCGCCCAAAGGCCTTACAAATTAAATTCAAATTCAACGAATAGAATTCTCGACCAATTTGAACAAAAAAATTTGGTTCAAATTAATTTTCTGGCAGCAGTTTAATTATTGAATTGTTTAGTGATGTAAGAAGTGAAATTAAAGCGGTTTAAGGTCAAGTATAGATTTTAAGAATTTAAATTAATTTTATTTTTTAAGGCCTTTAGGCATCTGAGGCTCAAGCCGGGATAGGGTGGGGGAGAGGATTGTGGAAGGTAGACGGCCAGGTATCATCTCAGCATTTGGCTGGTGTGAGTGAGGGAAACCCCTGGAAAATCTGTCAGGATGGTCGACCGCTGGGATCGATGGCAAGACCTCCCGAATACTAAGCCAACACTCTACCACTGAGCCACGGCCGCTCGGTATAGACTCACAAGACTGCCACGGTAAACGTAGTCTAAATTCCAGACTAAGAACTATTTGTCGTGGAAATTATCCACTTTTTTTCTCTCTCCCTCTTTGATAGAATAAAGGAGTAAACATTCCAGGATAAAAGTGATCATACGCCAACTCATCAGAAAACTGTCGCAGAATTAAAAAATAAATAAAGATGCAGGTTTAAGCGATATACCTGTGAAAGGTGCAATATTCCCTAAACAATTGTCGGTAGAGCCTTGCACAGTGTCTATTGTTATTGTTTCGATAGTATAGTTTAAAAGTTGAGTTCATAACGTTTGCTTTGTATTTATGTTTTTCAGATTGCGTTCCGAGAAGAGCCTGAGACCGTAATAGATGGAAAGAGTGTAGAACATGACACTGATCAAATTTTGCGTGCAGAAACGAGTGACGTAACAGCAAAAGTATCTAGAGATTCTCATTCAGATAGTATTTCAGAACTTCAGATGAGAGAGGAAGAACGTGTATCTTACTTAGAAAGTGATTTATGTCCTTCTGTGTTAAAACGTACAGCTGTAGAAGAAAACAATATTAACATTCCCAGGAAGTTCACCAAACTTGAAAAAAGCAGTAGCAGAGAATTTTCAGATAACGGAAATTACTCACCAGCTTCAGCGCGTAAATCCACAGAAGGTAGTCCGAGTAATAGCGCATACAGTAGTATCTATGGACAAAATAAAACCGCAGCTAAATCTGAAACGAAAGATGCAAGTTTTCGTGATGATGATGATAGTGTGGATCATGACACGAAAAAGATGATGGTGGATGTCTTCTCAAAAACAACTAAAATGAAACCGAATTGGAGCAGAAAGTAAGTTGCGTGTAATATTCT
This sequence comes from Lepisma saccharinum, assembly GCA_022664845.1. Classification (NCBI taxonomy): domain Eukaryota; kingdom Metazoa; phylum Arthropoda; class Insecta; order Zygentoma; family Lepismatidae; genus Lepisma; species Lepisma saccharinum. The sequence goes on from JAGDQP010028983.1 coordinate 18,172, forward strand.
TTAGTAAACAAACTTAAATGTAATGGTTATTTCGAAAGTATATGATATGCAGCATACACACATATCGGTATATTATGAATAATACCTATAAAAAGAACTATTTTGTTTGCCTCTTTTCGCACATTAGATAATTGTATATCCGAAACTATGTAGTAAGAAAAGGTGTAGCTTTGGGAGAATAGCAGTTAATGAGCTAAGATTACGGCATATAAGGATTTTTTCCGTTGTATCCATCTCATTATTTTAACAACGGAAACTCTTTCTTACTGCTTTAACAGATATTTGCCGAAATCCAGCATTTTGCATTCATGCTTTTATTGCGTATTACAGAGTACTAGTAATTTCTTGTTCCTTATAAGGTTTATATTTGTATACAGAGAGACTGAGAGAGAGAGGTTGTTATGCAAGATCAGTTGAAATGTGAAGAAAGAAATGGTAAGGAACGTTGTTCGAGACTCATTTAAATATCCATCAGATGGAGCTTTACTTTAATTGACGTATGAGAGGGTGATGAAGGGCACGTAAAGTTGTGCATAGTATAAGTTAACAGGCAATAAAATGTATTTTTTCGAAGACGTTGTCCTTTGTACGAAATGACACTTTACTTCCATGAATCCATAGAATTCCCTTCCGCCCAGTCTTTATTATTTGTTAGAGTAGCTACTGGTTATTTTCTTTGTGTTGTGGAGTTATTTTATGTATAACATTTCATTGTAGGTGTTTGGCTGATAACCATTGGGACATGAAAGAAGCTCTGAACATGTTCTCAGAGCTCGACAAACTAGGTAGGATACCAAGTGAAGCATTCCAGACTCAACGCTGAGACTCCTGCTAATTTATTTGTATGATATGTGTAATTTTGTAATGTTGTTAATAAATAAATTATTATGTTTCGTCTAGTACACCAATGTGCTTATCCTTTAGCCACAGTTCTTTGTTGTATATCCAGTACTTGAAAGCAGGACTGAATTGCGCTCTGCGACCATTGACATGCTCTTTAAACCATATTAGTCGGAAATGTAGGTATTTTAAACTGATACCTTCAGTTAACTTTCCACGTCAGAATCGTTTTGGGGTTTCTGATTTCAAATCAATTTGAACTTCCTATAGTAGAATCAGTAGTCATGCTAATTTTTTTGTATTTGTTTTGGCCCCTTCAATATCTGAATTTAAATGCATTTTTTTTTTCGACTGCAGTATAGTTTGTTCTTGGTGGAGTTGATATGTGAAAGAATATTTGGTGTGTGTTGTTGAGTCAAAGATTTTTAATTGAATCATGGTCCTTCAAGATTGATATAAGTTCATGTGTGTAATAGGTAGTAGTTTGTCCGCTTCCTACTGCAACCGCTGGGTATACATATCGTAATTGATCTTTGAACAAGCGGCAAAGAAAAAACCGAACACAAAATTATAAGGGTTTCCATATGGCTTTGAAGAAAAGAACACACACATTTCAGCTCAAACTAGAAAACATTACGTAGTTCCACTAAAACAAAACCAGTCTTGTTGAAAAGTGAACTTAAATTTAAGACAGTAAGTACTCTACGGATTAAGAGAATTTGCCATTAAAGGCACTGTTAATTAATTGATAAATACGCAGAAAAGGTACTTATTAATTTTAGCTTCCTAACCCTGAGTTTTAAAAGTCTGTTTTTGCTAATCGATACTATAGCGTATTAGTTTGAGTAATTCCATGTGCACTTTCCAATATTCGTGATATTTTTGGCTTCCAGTGGGGCACACAAGAAGAAATGTTTGCTTGTCAGAACGATAGACCATTTCTTAAATAGGCTATTCCAGCTTAAAGTACCGGTTAGTCAAAAAGTTACGCAGCCCTTTGTTTCATAGTACATAACAAAACGTACGCTGTTTTTGTTCAGAAATATTACAATGTATACTAAGATATTTTTAGGAAATTAATTAATGAAACTTAAGTGATCACTCAGACTCTATATATTCCTGTACAAAACCCATTTATGTAACTGACTGCAACATATTTTGGCGTTAAAAAGAGCCTGCATGGAATTTGAATCTATTTATGGCCTTCAGTCAACTTCTCAAGTCGGGGCTGCTCATCGAACATTGGAAGGAAAGTCCCTCTCTACAAGCTTACAGGCTTTGTGTAGGGATGTTAATATTGTATTCTGAAAATGTTGGTTATTTTCAATATTACAACGAACTGTGGATGGGGAATTATATGTTTTTTTCCTCTCTAACCGACTATGCCATTCTCAATCAAAAGGACGAAGTTGAAAACGTATTAAAAAATACTCTCTTACGATGGCTACCTGGCAACCCTGGAAATCAATTCTTTATTTTCATGCAATAATAAAATGATCAGAACTCGCACTTTAAATTTCAGAGCTTTCGGGTGTAGTCAAGTTCCGGATATTTGGAACTTCGTCCGCACTACACAAAGCTTGTAAGATTTTAGATACGGAGTTTATGTTCGATGAGCTTTCTAGTGACACCGAGAAATAAGTGGGTTTTATGCGGGAATATACAGTGCGTTTAAAAAGTAAAATAAACAACAAAACTACTCTGCTAACATTATTTATCACCGTGCCCTAATTGATTGATGTATTAGTGTTATAAATTAATGACCTATATTTTTTTTATATATATATACAGGGCTATATTTCAGCACATGAACTGTATTTCTATATGATAAGAATACTTTAGTAGTTAGATACAACGAAACAGAAGGTTGTGTAACTTTTGAGACGTCCGGTATAATTGCTGGTGGATACGTTTGCAAAGCATATCTTACTTATTACAAGATGTTTGTTTTAACACGTAACTTGTTTTAATGATATTTACTAAGAAGGTCCTTTATGTTAAGTAATATTCACAGCCAGCTTCTTGAGAGAAATGTCTACTAAAGATCATCAATTACAAACGTCGATCCGCGTACATGTGTCCAGTTTTGATCTAGCACCTACCTTACGAAAATCCACGGGACCACCATCGGTTGACTTCAACTTTACAGGCTTTGCTTTTCACAGGCCCCGGAGAGTGGTAACACGACGACATGAAAGTGCCCTTTTCAGTAGGCCAAACCCGTAGAAATCCATAGGACTGGTATCTGGTGACTGATTTCACCGGTTTATCGTGAAATTGAATAGCCTGAATGCTGGTATCCTGCGCCATCTGTTGCAGAAAGTTACGGGTAGAGTGAGACGTATAGGATCCATATACACAGACTTGATTGATGCCATTTCCATACAAACGAGGCAGGTCATCTGTATAAATTGGGGTCAGGATATGTTGCTGAAAGAAGACAAAGTTGATTTTACAGTTTTTAGGGACCTGACGAATAGTTAATTTGCCTTGATAGCAGTATTCCGCAACAACCATTAATCCCTTCGAGGAAGTTGCTTTGCAATGACGGATGATCTTGGGACAGGATTTTTCATCGAGTGAAGTGTTAAGTGATGGCTCGACTTTTGCTAGTCTGATGCCTCAGCTAGTGTGACCACATACTTCCACTTTTCCCCGGATAAATGGCCTTCGTATAGGTGCCTGCTGTTGGTCTTCCTCTCACATTTTGATTTTCCTGGCGGACCATTCGACGCAACTTTTGAGAGACAGGTGGTGTCACTGTAGTGTACACTCGCTTCCTAGCCCCTTTCGTGGGTGATTGAACCGCAGGTAACTCTTGGTTTATATGCCGATTATGTTCTTGATAGTCGTCGAACCCAATGCGCATCCATATTCTCTGCACTGTTTTTAAATTTTAGGCGCCGAATGTTTGGCGAGGAAAAGTGCAACTACATAGCCCTCCCAATACCGGTGGAGTCATGATGCACAGAACACGATAGCGACTCACTACTATAGGATTCTGGCTTTCTCTTGCGCTTTTGACAACTCGATCCGGTCCATTCTGTGAGCAGGGGAGATGATTCAAAATTGAACACACGTACGCGGATCGATCTGTAAATGAAACAACCAAAGTCAAGAAGACTGTAAGAACCACGATGATATCAGCTGGAAAACTTGATACCACAGCTATGAAACGACAAAGAAACTGGACACGGTTAAGAAATTGCAGAAGGTTTGTAATACATATTATGCATGAAGCCATAACACCAAGAAGTAACACTTGCTATAGACGGATTTAGCCTGAGATGCCTAAAGGCCATTAATAAAAAGTTTGGCTACTGCAGTGATCCTATAAAGACAATCGTACTGACCATTGTAGAGAAAATGTGTACATGAGTAGCAAAACAAGAAACTACTGGTTAAAAGTGTCCTTGAAGAAGTAATTTATTATTTGGCGTTAATATATCAACAGTTTTTCCCGTAACTTCAATGTGAACTCGAAATGATTCTTTTGTCAAGTGAATTAGCATATGTATGGTGGAGAAATGTTCCATCCGAGATAGAGAAACCCAAGATGACTGGATGTTTCATCAGGAACAGATAATACAAAGTGTTTGAATATAATTACGAGTTATATTGGTGTGAAAACATGTCGCACATTTGCCAGAAAAGTGTCAACTCAAAAGATTTTCGTTTTTTGGCTCAAAAGGATTAGAAAACCATTGTCCTGTTTTGGCAAAAGTGTCGTCTTGTCTACATCGGTTACCGGTATATAGCATAAGTGTTTGACGGATGTTTTATATATATCTGGTGTAGTAAAAAGTAATCCATTATTTCTGCATGACATTGAAGGCTTGACTTACCATAGTTAGAATGATCCGATTTAGGTCACATATGCGCAGTTTTGTTCGATAACGTGTTGCCATTTGGAAGGTAATATCATGATGCCTCTCTCATAGAAGTCCTTGTCCCTATTGGCAGAAAATTGAGACAGTCGATGTTCACAAGCTTCTCTTGAAGCGAATTTTGCACCAGCAAACGTGTTCGCCATGGACAGGTCCGGACTATAAGGTGGATGCATAAGAACCTCCCAACCAAGCTCCCGGAGTTTCTGGCGAGTCACTATCGATGTGTGTGGCCTGGCGTTGTCCTGGTGGAACACAATTCCTCTCCTATTGGCCAAAGCTGGGCGATTGCTGCCTTCAGACGGTCCAATTGTTGACAGTATAGTTCCGAGTTAAGGGTTTGGCCGTAGGGGAGCAGCTCATAGTAGATAATTCCCTGCCAATCCCACCAAACACACAGCAAAACCTTCCTGGCCGTCAATCCTGGCTTAGGCACCGTTTGCGCCGGCGCACCGCGCTTCGACCACGACCGTTTTCGCGTGACGTTGTCGTAAGTGATCCACTTTTCATCACCAGTCACCAACTGCTTCAGAAATGGGTCGCTTTTGTTGCGATTCGCGATGGAAATTCGGTCCATGAGGTTTTTTTGCGTTAACTCGTGTGGCACCCATACATCAAGCTTCTTTGTGTATCCAGCCTTATGCAAATGGTTCCACATGGTTTTTTGTGCAATGTTTAGCTCTTGGGCAATCGAAACAGTGCTTACATGACGGTCGGACGCGACAATGTCCATGATTTTATCGACATTTTCGACACTTGGCCTTCCAGTGCGTGGTACATCTTTGACGTCAAAATTACCGGAACGGAATCGACGAAACCAAAATTGCGC
>JAGDQP010028984.1:0-10789 GCA_022664845.1 Lepisma saccharinum
TAACTCGAAGGTCTCCGAGTAAGGGGAATCGATGGTGGTTTGTCATTGCTATCATCGGATAAATATGACGTTTTAAAGAGACCCCTACAATTCGAAGTGGAGTTTGAATCTGCATCGGGAATCAAACCAGTGGCCGCATCAATACAAGGCAACTAGCAAAAGCACTTATCCATCAGGGACACTTAATACTCTATCTATACAATACATTTGAACAATATATTTTTTCTATTCTCACCTTTATTTTTTGGGGGTGGGGGTGGCAATGTAAGAGAGTTAATTCCTTTTTTTTTTTTTTAATCGTTTTTAAAGTTTTGGTTATAAATTTCCAGATAATATATAAAATTTTGCTCAGAGGGTTTTGTCTTCACCAATGTAACAGTTAAGATTAGTGGTATTAAAATTGAGTGTGCATTGTCCTGATAATTCAAATTCCAAATAGGCAAGTATCGCCATATGGGACAAAGTGGTTGTGATTTTGCACTCATTCCATCTGGTGGTTGCGTGAAACAACGCAACTAAGGTACTATCATTGTTTCGTGTAACCACGAAATCACAGCATGTAGTAATGATCGACTTCACCCCTGATGACGGTAATGAGATTAATTCTAGGTCTTTTGTGAAGCTTTTTCTCAGTTATTACGCCTGTGTATCTGATGACAAATAACTTTTATTTGCTTGTTCATCCTTGTACTTATTTTATTATTAATTACTCGGTTGTCTAGGGGCTGTGGCATAAACCCATCTGGGAAAATAAATACTGACTGTAAAGTGGATAGGGAAAGTAGCTTAACGGCATAGCATTCGCATGGAGAAACTAAGGAAGACCCTAAAAGAACCTCAGTCATGATAGCCGGCAGTAGAGCTCGATCGTTCGTCTTTCTCCAGTGTGGATCCTAAGACTTATATTTATCATTGTGCACTCAAATTCATAGAAAATGGCTGTGGATTCACATTCTCTAAGTTCCACGAGTTGGGCAATAGGACAATAACGAGTCAATATTCGATATCAATTTAAGGTTAACGGTCCGAAGGTTGTGATTGAATCGTTATTAACGTGACAGTTGAGCTGGTGAGTTTCAAAGGACGGGACCTACAATTTTTTTTTTTTTGGTAAAGTAGGCTCTGAAGCACTGTGTTCGATGAACACTGGTGGGAACTGAACACGTGACCATGCGCACAAAAAGCAAGCGCGCTTATCTCTTGGCCAACCCGAGGTGCCGTATGTTGTGCTTGCAACTTATATTATTTATGTCTCCATCATTTGTGCACAACTTGTTGCTAAGTATATTATTTTAAATAGTTGAACAGTACCGGTTATTTTACACGTCTTATTTTGAATTTTATGCAGAGAATCACTATAATATTAGGAAGCATGCGTGATAGCTCGCTAATGAAATCGATTGCTCCTCCTTGCTGTGATTGTTCAGGTTTAAATAATTTTTTGAAGGTATTTTAATAAAAGAAAAGTTATTACCTTGTAATCTGTACAGCAGCAATTTTATTTTGAATTTTTAAAATTTATTTATGGCCTTTAGCCATCTAAGGCTCAGACCGAGATAGGGAGACGGTGTTGCTGCTGTAGTTGGCCAGGGCATAATTTTCTAGGTATTATCCCAACATTTGCCTGGTAGGATTGAGGAAAAACCCTGAAAATCTTTACTCACGATGGGCGGCCGCTGGGATCGTTCCCAGGACTTCCGATTGTTAAGCCAACGCTCTATCAGCTGAGCTACGGACGCTCGGTAGAAGCAGTTCTATGTATCAGGAACTTGTAGATCTTATGCGTTTTAACATTCCGTAATGAAAATATATGTTTTTTTGAAACTTCTCTATCTGGTGCATTAATAAATCATTGCTTGGTCTTTATAGGAAGCAAAGTGCTATTGGAAAACCATTGGAACAAAATGAGAATGATGTTCATTGGTCTGTTCTTTGTCAAGACAACAAGGGAGAATTCTGTGAGATTTTAATTTCTGATGACATTGTTAAAACTTCTAACATTTGGTCTGCAGCTTTAGATGCAGGAGATGGAGAAACTTTCGAAGTGAGTGGTCTCACTATCACTCAACGTGTTAATAAAACCAGGTATGTTGTTTATTTGTAATTTCATAGTGGAATGTGTTCAATAAAATGTTGTGTCCCTGCTGAACAGAGCAGTATTCATTGGTAGCTTGTTATAGAACTTGGGTAATCTATGGAAGAGCAAGAGATGCTAGGCCGGTGTGTTTGAAAGAGGTGATTACTTCGGGTGCATCTCGCAGGAATATGAATAATAAAGTTCAGACAAGAGTGATTCAGTTCAAAAGTTTCCATGAGTTAATTTATGCAATGATTTCAGATCGGTAATTTTTCTTTGCATTTTTGGAGAGAAAATGTTTAGGCTATTTAAAAGATACTGACTATTCATGCTGTTAAAACCTGATATTCTGAAGCGCATAATGATTAGAGAGAAGTTCAGAGTAGAATTCAGTGTGGACTGCCGAACATCCACGCCGGGAAATAGTCCTCTAATTTGGAAGAAATCCAGGGGCGTCTGGTGCTTATTTTCGCTGAGTGCCCATGTATAATTTTATCGGAGTTTTCTCAAAAACACTGAGTACAAAAACATAATTGTGTGTGTAGATAAGTTGGAGATGATTACTGGCACTGAAACATGAGAAAAATTCATTTGGATGAATGTCAAAAATTGCATAGTTTCAGAGTTATAAACGTGCATGTATACCGAGACATCGTCATGAAGGACCCTCGTAACATTCCTGCAAATACTAACAAACCACAATGAAAATTGTACCTAAGAAATGAATTTGAGCAAAAATTTTATGGTTGAAGTATGCAAAACATATGGGATTTTTACACTTACGTACTGTGCAGCGTGAATTCCTTGATAATGTAATGATTACATTGCGGCCCTCAATGTTGCCGTGCCTCAATCATGATCTTTACTAAAATACATTTCTTGCATACAACAATATAATATAGACGCTTTGCTTCGCGTGGGGCCTGTGCCCAACTTCGGGAGTTTTGGGGGGCTGCGCCTCCTTTATCGTAACCAGAATCTCTTTGCGTAACTGTACCGCCATGGTGTCGATCTGCCTCCCCCTTCCTTAAGGGACGGTTTTGCCCCATTTATTGTAACCTACTCGTGATGGTACGTCTTCATACCAAATTTCTTTTCTCTAGCTTCTGTGGTTTGAAAAATGTTTTTTGGGCGGCCATTTTGGATTAAAGATGGCGAACCTTTTTATCGATTTCTTATATTGTCGTGACCTACTCGTGACCTTAATATAAAATTTCATTTCTCTAGCTCGAACGGTGTGGAAAGTGGGTTTTGGGGCGGCCATTTTGAATCCAAGTTGGCGACTTTTCCAAAATGCTGTAATATTTTCCTAAACTACTTGTGATTTGGATCCAATATGGCCTCTTCGGATATATTTTTTAATATTTTCGTAACTTACTAGTGATAATGTACCTTCGTACCAAGTTTGGTGTTTCTAGCTCCAGCCGGTTAGGCTATGCACTCTATACAACAATGGGTTTCGTAATTTACTCAAACGGTGTCGAAAATGGATTTTTCAGGTCCGCCATTTTGAATCCTAAATGGCGTCTTTGGAAACATTTTGTAATATTTCGTTAACCTACTGTTGATAATGTGCCTTCATACGAAATTACATTTCTATAGCCCCATCGTTTAGGTTCTGTATTCTATACAACAATGGATTTGGCGGACATTTTGGATCCAAGATAGCGACTTTTCAAAATATCGGTTTTTTCTTTCCTTTATCCACTCTTGATCATACACCTTCATACCAAATTTGGTGTTTCTAGCTCCTATAGTTTGGCCTGGGAATTTTGATCAGTCAGTGAGTGAGTGACCATGGGGTTTTATAGTATTTGAACATCATATAACACTGTAATATACACACAATATTATATTGTTATATGGTGTGTTTTTGGATAAAACAGCCAACTTTACTGGGCGTCTACTCAACATAATAATATAATTGGAATAATTTGCAGATACATGTCCAAGCGATTTTTCCGAGTAATATGCTCCTGCTTTCCTCAAATTACCTTTCGGAGATTTTGTTTTTCGATCCTCTCTGCTGTGACGTCACCTACCTGTGAGTAGTCATTGAATTGTATAAATAATTACGTCACGTATTTCTCTTCTGTTTTTATATAAAGTTTCTTCTATTTTTTTATATTTATATTTTATACTTCATTATTATTGTTCAGTTTCATTCCATGTTTTATTCATAATGCAGAATGCTTCCCTATATGCAAATGTCTCGTTTTTATTCACAACTATTGAACAATGTATTTATTTCAAGCATTATGATACTATGATAAATGATGATAATAAATCACAGCCATATTCAATCCATTACTGGGTGAGGTCTCTCGTCGGAGGGAGGAGTTGGTCTTCTGCTCCCACGCTGACCAGACGGGTTGGGAGAGGAGAGCCTAAGCTCTCACTGTGATCGCCACTATCTTTTATTTATAGCAGCTCCCCAATTGCATTACGTTGCTGGGTGGGCACCGTTCCAGACCTACACGCCTTGGAAAAAATCCTTGGCAGCGCCGGAAATCGAACCCGGGACCTCTCAATCAGTAGTCAGACACGCTAACGACTAGGCCAACGAGGAGGAAAATAAAGGAAAATACTTAGTTTATAGTTTCGTATTAGATCACACACATATTCACATATCTAAAAGTCACTACGATATTTCGTGCACACAGTTGCACCTTATTTTTCTGTTTATTATCAGAATCTTCAGTCTGTGAAAAGTTAACTTACGGATTGCGACATTCATTTGAGAGAACTTAAGCAATGTGATTGCTTGATTTTCACAGAGACTTGGCTTTATGATTACGTGTTTGATTCTGAGCTCCCTCTAGCAGAACATTTCAGCATAAATAGAGTAGACCGTGGTTCCCGTGATGGTGGTGTTATGATTTTTGTAAATGTGAAGTGGAGTAGTAAAATAAGAACTGACCTTCAGAGAAATTGTGAACTTTTATGGGTCGAAGTAACGATACCAAATCGACCAAAACAACTACTTGGGTGCTATTACAGGCCACACAAAAATTCCCCATTACCTATCTTAGAATCTTGTCGGGACTCAATGTTGGCCGCAATTTCAAACGGCAATGCAACACTGTTTGGTGATTTTAATCTCTCCATAGACTGGCGACCTCCCTCAATAGCTACTGGAAAATGCTCTTAGATTCATAGTTCCTTGACAATGTTATACATGGAATGGGACTGAAACAACATAATATGCATAATACGCGACTGCAAAGCAATTTAGACTATGTAGTCTCCACGTACAGAGAACTTAATGTCGTTCCAAATTTGAAATTTTCCCCCTCCGATCATCATTCACTAAGTGTGTTCTTCCCGAACAGCTCTCATATAAAGCAAGATCAACGGCTTCCTCAAGATACACTCTTACTGTGGAAGAAGGCACCCTGGAATGAAATACGTCAAGCTCTTGATCTTTTTCCATTGTGTCTGCTCGAATCCGGAACTGTAGACGACGCAGCGGATCTATTTTCTAATGCTGTCCAAGCCATGATTAAGGACTTTATTCCAGTAATAAAGCAATACAGATCCTCAAAATACCCTCCTTGGTTCGACAGTGAAGCTAAACGTTTGCTAAAGAACAAGTAGTGCGCATGGAAATTGTGGGAAGGGCTTTCTAAGTGATATTACGTACACACACTTCGCTAATATTAGACGACACTGTACATTCATATTAAGAAAAAAATACTGTGAATAGATAGAAAGTCTCGCAACAGAGACTACAAGAAACCCTAAACTCTTCTGGTCACTGATCAATAGAAGAACAAAAATTCTTGTATTCCAATTGAAATGTGGCATGAAGTGCATCTGGTGATGATAGGGCTAATCTTTTCAACAAGTACTTCTCAAACAGTTTCACTTCTCACTCCGTTCCTATCCATATACCTCCTTATTTGCATTCTGTCTGTTCTGACACTTTGGTTTCAACCAAAACGACTCCTGATGAAGTTCTGTCGCTTCTTTTATCTTTGCCGCAACGCAGATCTTTAGCTTCTGATAACTTACTCACAACATGTCTTCGCAATACTCTCTCTCGCAACCACCTACATGTCTGTTCAACCGTTGTTTCAGAGAAAACTTTCCCAACACTGGAAAAAAGCTAACATTACTCCTAGATATAAATCAGGATATAAACAAATGTCAGTGTCTTCATATAAGCCAATTTCTCTACTATCACCTCTGTCAATAATATGTGAGAAAATAATGAAAGACCGTATCTAGAAATTTACTGCCCCGCACATAAATTCTTCACAGCACGGTTTCTTAGCTGGTAGATCGTGGTTGACCAATCTGTCTGCTCTGCTCACTGATGCCATTCAATGCGTCTCCATTAATTCTCAACTAGATGTCTTATATTTCGACCTATCTAAGGTCTTTGATTCCTTCAGCAATCCTTATCTCATCTATAAATTATCTACTAGGTTTAATATTCATGGCAAATTACTTAAGTTATTAAAGAACTACCTTCATAGTAGGCAACAACGTGTAATAGTTTCTGGATCTTCTTCGAGCTTCATTCCCATTCTCTCTGGAGTTTCCCAAGGGAGTGTTCTAGGACCTCTATTGTTTTATTGATGACCTACCTACGCTTTTTTGAGACTCCTCAAGTAAGATTCTCCTATTCACCGACGACTGTAAACTTTACAAACAAATATCTGCTCCCCATGATGCCTTAAGCCTTCAAGATCTAAATTTGTTCCATGGTGCGATGCCTGGAATTCAAAGCTAAATCCTCAGAAATGTGCAGTTCCTTCTATTTCCCTTAAAAGAGACAATCCATCACTCATACGCCATTAAAAATATGAATGTAAATGCTATTTCTTTCTTCAGATACCTTGGTGTTGTTATTGACAGCCAGCTCACTTTTTCTGAACACATTACTTATATTACTCGAAGTGCTATGGGGAAACTAGGTTTGGTCTATCGCTTCACAGAAATTCGAAATCAGTCTGCGCTTAACTTGTTTTACAAGTCCTATGTGTCACCTACGATTGAATACTGCTCGCCTATATGGTCCATGGCATGTCCCACACATCTGACTAAGCTAGAATCTGTTATAAATTTCTTTGTAGCTATAGTGAGAGCCAAAGTTCCCGAATTACGTGCGTTCTCTAATGCGGAGTTAATGAAAATATTGCATATAAAATCACCTCGAGCTCGTTGCGACGTTTGTGATCTATTCTTGCACAAAATTGTTAAAGGCAATATTCAATGTGAGACCTCAACTTTTGTGTACCTATCCGACGAACACGAAATACAGCCCTCTTTTATATAAACAAACCCAGAATAAACTTGGTTCAGAGGTCACTTATAAACAGAATAACCACGAAATATAATGTCTCCCACAGACATTAGATATTTTTGCCTCTGAGAGAACTTTTAGGGCTCACATAATCAAATTGTTTGTAAATATTGTTATCTTGACGTTGTTGTACATATTGTTGTTTAAATTTTTGTTGTTGTTGTAATTGTTAATGTTTCGATGTAAAATGGCCGACATGTGTTGTATTTGGAACTTATTCCTCAATAAAAAAATGTGTGTGTGTGTGTGTCAGAGAGAGAGAGAGAGAGAAAAGTTGTTTTTTGGCGTATAAATACGATTTACTGATGATTATCGAGGAACTATATACAAGTTAAAGCTGTATGTTAAACAAATATTAAATGACAGGAAATTACAATAAATATTAAATAACAGGAATTACAATAAATATTTATTGTAATTTCCTGTCATTTAATATTTATATTTAATATAACAGAACTGACATATGTGATGTATATTTTTAATGTCTGCTTGATGTAAATTGTAAATGTGTAACTATTTTATATGGCGGAATTTGACTTTAATGCCTCAACCGAGTTATATAGGTAACTTAATTTGCTTGTATGTTCTTTCTATCTCTGGAACCGAAGGGATTCAGAGATCTAATTAAAGGGTTTATTGTGTACGTTTGTTTCATTTTCGCCTTGTTTCTTTTGTTAGCTATACACTTCACCCGTCTCTCCGGTATGAGATTTCACACAGTAAACTCCTTGTGAGTTTACAACACGTACACGTAGTATTCATTCTGATTGTAATTTCGGATCACATTCTTTTACAGATTTTTCTTTACCCCACATTTTGTGAGCTAGCTGATTATATTAACATAGTACTGCGTAGTCGACGTCCGAGTAGTGACGTAACACTGCACACACCAGTCGAGCAAAAAAACAAAAACAAAAAAATGAATCGTGGACACCAAATGATAAAACCCAGGCCTCGTGGTCCAGGTGATAACACGCGGACCATTGAATGCAATGGGGGTGTTACCCAGGGTTTCCCCTCAATTTCACCAGGGAATGCCGGGATGGTGCCTTAAGAAAGGCCCTGACCGATACATCCTCATTTTCTACTTAACCCATCCCGGCCTGAGCCGAAGATAACAAAAGGCCATAATATAAATAAAATAAAATTCAAATCACCAAATGATGAAGGTGTCTATAAGCTTTCAAACTGGTGGATTCATTCCTGTGCAACGGTAGTTAGTACGGGGGTTATTTATATTAAACGTTTCATTTTCATCAAAATACGCGACGTTGGCAAAGGGTTAAATTATTATTTTTATGATGTTAATTAAATGTTGCATGGTTTTCACAACTGATGCTCGTAAATTTACAGTGTAGTGTAATTGTACGGACACATTTATTTTCCATTGAAATAAAATATTGCTTAAAACTAATATATGTGACAGTAATTTGAATCTGAACTACTATGTATGCATAGATATTTTGATCAAAAGGGTTTACATTTAGAATTACTTGTACCTATGAATGAAAATATAATTATTATAGTCAATTTATTCTCTAAGTCGTTCATATATATTTTCAGAGCTTTGGGACTGTTAGCTGTAATGGAGTCTGTGAATGCTTCTGTTTCCATTAACGAAAAGGATGAAAAAGGAAAGAGAGTTGCCAGTGGAGATCAGCTATTCTTGTATATATTTTCTGCGACAGAAGCGTCATCTATTAAAAAAGCAGAAATGGGCTTAACTCCTTGGATCCCTCCATACGTTTCAACTCTGTATGATGTTATTCGAATGAAGGTAATCCGTCTATTCTTTTGGTATGTGATGAAATTAAGGCATTTCCTTCTCTCCCACATATATATTTAAGTTATTCTGATAAAAAAAAAAGGCTTCGAGACGTGAAGACGCTTCGAGGTCTAAAAGCGAAAAGATTAGTGGCTTAGTTTAACTGTCAAGAGGGCTACAGTCCAAGTCAAAAAAGGTGAGTCTAAAATTAAGTAAATTAATATCTCAAGTATTTTTCATGGTTATGTTTGTTTTTTGTAATAGTAATTCTGTACATGTTATAGCCAGAACTATGGGGTATGGAAGAATATGTATTCACAATGTCTGTGAAGGTCATTTTTATAAGATCGACATTGACTAATGTAGATATCTGTCTTTTTTACTTCAATGGACTTAAGAACTGTATGTTTGAATCTATTCCTGTAGCTGCCCAAATGTCTGTCTAGCCATTTGACCAGGATTAACTGTAAGATGTGATACAGTGAAATGGTAAGTCCAAAAGGTACATTCTTCTTATCTATTTTGGGGAGACCATAAATAATAGGTATGTTAGGAACTAATGCTGTTAACTGTTTTTGTAAGTGGTAAAATAATTGTGAACTTTTTATTAATTGTCGTGTTTCACTATCTATGTTTTTAGTCGTGTTATCTATAAGAGGTTAGTATCTCTGTTTTTGTATCCTTTTCACATATACATCCTGTCCGTTACGTTTCATTTTCACAATTCTTTTTATTCCTTAAAGGTATAGTTTCTTTCAGAATTTTGTTATTCATCTCACGCCCTCTTCTACAACAGCCATAACCTTGCTTTATTTCCCACATACAGTATGTTTTCTGTATGGTTTATTCTGAGACGGATGCATTCCGTTGGTCAGTATCTGGCACTTCCTGCATCCTTCTTCTGTCGTGAACAGCCACCTTATGAATATTTTCTTTAGTATTCTTGGTGTTTGTGTATTCTAATATGTTGTTTACCCAGAAACCTCTGGTCACCACAAGGTAAAGTGTGTTATTATGTGGTTATCCCGAGGATGCTGGAGACAGCGATAGGTATGTACATAATTTTAATTGCTCCTTTTCTATGCGCAACATATTATAAACTAGTTAAATGAATGTAAGTGTAAACAGACGTAGCGCAGAAGATAGTACTTACATATGAACAGCTCCCCGAAATATCAACAGTTTGTTTTCATTATGACGTTGTTAGTTAGGTGAATGTTGATTTTTTCATTTCTTTCCACCCACACCCACCCCATTTCCCTCCACCCACACATACACACTGAGGGCATTTCGAGGCTGAACAGAAACATCGTCGGTAAAAATTTACTACAAATAATTCTTCTGGGAGCTGTTTTCATGTAAGCACTTTTAAATAAATACAGCTTTTCTACACATACATATAATTCTGTGCATGTATAACACGTAGTTTACTTAAGAAATAATTAAATCGAAGCTATTCAGTAAAGATAACATGTGGACAACCTTGTTTTGTGTTCCAGACTTCATCCATCGAAAAGAGATTTACCTTCATCGTGAAGTTGATTTGCAGTTTGGAGTCGTCTTTATATATTACGGATCCTTCTCTTACCGTCACATCATCGATAAATGATGAACATACGTCCTATGTGATGTGTGA
>JAGDQP010028984.1:11461-23726 GCA_022664845.1 Lepisma saccharinum
TGACCGAGGATTATTTTTTAAGTGCAACCTTCAGTTGATTTTAGAACTAGAAACATGCAGTTCCAGTTACAAGTTTTTACAAAATATATGAAGCAGTAGGAGGTGAATGCACTTCAAGCCGGTAGGTGAAAACTCAGCGTAACAACTGAAGTTATTAAAAGAAATGTGGGATCAAAAAAGACTCCACGTTAAGGGTTAAAGAGTTCTGTTCTTTGATTATGAAGTTTCCGCTTTAAAAACCTAAACAAGGCCTCCCAGTTGTCCTATTTTTTCGTGAGAAGGAATTATTTAAAATATAAAGTGATTGTGCTAGTACTGATATAAGTTTGTAGTAGTGCGTCATACTTTTCATGGTAATTAGTAGACTCGCGGTTAACTGAGGCTCCGGGTTAACCGAGCCGATCTAGTAAACCTTCGCGAAACTTCACGCTTGCTCGTTTGACCTCAAAGCTTGGGTCTTGCTGACCTCGTGGTTTGTTTATACTATCTGTTATTTATCTCATTAGTATAATTACATAAAACAAAGTCCGTATTAAATTAACACTGAGTTTGCATTAATGCAGTTAATTATCGTCAAGTTTTGTAATCCATTAATCAAAGATCTCCGTATTATCAGAGTTTTTTTCGTATCCAAGGTAGTCTTGATCCCAATAAACTTTGATAATCGCGAGTCTACTGTATTTTACAGCAAAATGCCAATTATTTTTATTTTTATTATTTTTTGTAAATTTAGTCACCCAGAGGATCACAAGTTAGTATGGGTGTAGCAAGCCCGGGGTCCTCATCCGAATTCAGACATACTTTTTCTCTCTCTCTCTCTCTCTCTCTCTCTTTCTTTTTTTTTTTTTTTTTTTCATTCTTCTTCACTTTTATTTATTTATTCTTTGTTGTTGTTTATTTTTTAGTACATACCTACTAGCTAGATGTACAACATAATGTAGTGATATCGCGTACGGGTTCGCGTAATAAATTGGTTGATCGAGGCAAAGCTTGGGTAAACTGTATCCGACGACAAATCTGACATTTTCAATTTTTTTTTTTTAAATCGATGTGCCATATTTGTCTTTAAATAACATTTTAAGTTGTTCGTATAAGGCATTCAGTTACCAATTGGGGTGAAGGGTGGCCTTTGCTTAAATATAATTAAATGATGGTTTAATTAATAGGTCTGAAAATACCAAACCATACTGCCCTATATATTTACAATGAGCCTATGGGAGGCGTGAATAAAGTTCGCTTGTAAATTAACGCGAATCTTTAAAACCAGGCAACCTTATATGCTTGTAAAGATGCCGAAGAGTACACAAATTAAACAAACAAAACATAAAGACAAATTAAAGAAAGAAAATGAGAGTACTCTGCAGAAAATTTACAAGTATTTCCTTGTATACCGGTATCAAAGATAAGTCTTTTGTTTTTGTGAATTGGCAGCTAAAGGCATATCTCCAGTTAACCCTACTTAGTTATGATCACGATCGTTAGTACGTGTAAGACTTCATTTTAAGCTATCTATCATCACGAAAAAATAACTAATTTTATGATAGTTTACGACAGTAACAAGAAGTCACTGTGTTTTGTACTTTTGCCACGAAATATATTGTGCATTCCGGTAGCTAAATTGAGATGGAGATGAGAAAACTATGTGCGTAGGGGAAAGTAGGCACAGTCTACTTCCTATCTTACGTTTCAAGGAGTTGCTGAAGAATGCCGAACTGTGTTCTTACCGTTGTTTAATAAGACATGTACAGTACAGCTTTATAAATATGCTTGTAGGCATTCTTTATTTGCCATGGTTGCATGTAGCCGCACTGAAGGCTCACGATGTATAGCTAGAGATTTAGCTCTACTCAAAAATGGTATTAATTCTGAAAGACATTCAAATGTTAATGTTTTAGAAAGAATCTGAAAGTTACTTATAAACAATTTTGTGTGATACATCATGTCGTAGGTACAAGTAGATGCAAGGGACTTCTTCTTCTCTCTTTGTGTGTAATGAGAAATCGGAATCCAAGGAGAAATAGGATTTATGTAGCGTTAGAAGTGTCTGAGAGACACCATTTGAGCCGTGGTTCAGCTGATAAGATCAAGAGAATTTGCTTAGGACACGGTGACACAAAAATACATTGAACTCTTGACAAAAGGAAAGATTTCCTCTCAAATGGGTTGGAGGAATAAATCACTGGCACTGATTTCACCACTTTCATGATAAAGAGTTGTGAACTCGCGTTTTCAGATGTTTATCAATTCGACGGTAGAAAGAAAAAAGGGGATAAGTGCCAATTTTGTGAATTAGCAATTCGCTCACTATTCTGTGTTACGTAATCTGCTCTACCGAACAGTGCAAAGGACATACGTGTATCTGCTTTTTGTGGGAAGTAAACGCAAGAATGCATATTATTATTATTTATATCCTTTAGGCATCTAAGGCTCAGGCCAGGATAGGGGAGGGGAAAGGATTCGGGAAGGTGTAGGCCAGGGTCTATGTTGGAGGTACCATCCTGGCATTTGCCTGGTGTGTCTGAGGAAAAACCTTAGTCTGGATGGTCGACCGCTAGGATCGAACGCACGACCTCCCGAATGCTACGTCAACGCTCTTCCACTGATCTATGGCGGCTCGGTGTAAACGCAAGAAAGCTCTTGGCACAAGCGTTAATTAGCGTAGAATTTTAAAACGTTTTTTGAGTTTTCTGAATAATTATTATTTGGCGCTTATGCTCTTTTCACTTTTCCTCATCGAATCAATCGCCAATGCCAAGATTGTGCATCTCGCAAGAGGTGTTTTGTATCTCAGAGGCTGTATATGACGCATAATGAATCCTTGTCATAAGAATGATGTTGAATTCATAACGGTCACTTGAACACAAAGAGGAGTAGTCATCGTTATTAAAGTTAGTTCTTAATCCATACTCCTTTCTGGCAGCTCCTATACCATATTTGGATGTACTACCTTTCTACTTCTTGTTTCAAAAAGCTGTCCTCACTCCAAGATGTCGGTAAGAGTAAATATTACCTCGTGTAGAAATAATAATTATAAAATGGTTTACTAATATTTTCAGTTAGAGTCATTTAATGTCAGTAATTTTCGCTTGCGTAGATACACTGTGTTTTGTTTCTTATTACACCCTTTATATTAACTTGCTCTGTAATCATCTATGGTACAAATCTTGTAATTGATTTTTAACTCACTTCCCATCATCCGATTTCTTTGAAATTTCTTAAACTTACTTGCTTCCGATGACAATACAATATTTAATCATTAGATATACGGCAGAATAATCCAGTTAACTGAATTAACTAATTAAAAATTGGAAACTATCCTTAAATGCACGCAACGCCGCATCTATTGTGTGAAGTTTGGGTTACCTATCTCGCAGGAAGTTTAATATTCATCTATTATACATAAAATATAATTAAAAAGGATTTTAAAAAACGCTTTTTTAAGATGGACTAAAAGTAAAAAATAATAAATTGAATTAATTTTATGAATCGGAAAATAAAAGCATGGGTGCTCTTGCTTACCTTATCATAAAATCTTAATATCTAAGAGCACCCACGCTTTTATTTTCCGATTCATAAGATTAATTCAGTTTATTATTTTTTACTTTTTAGTACATCTTTTAAAAAAAGCTGTTTTTCTTCTACTAACTGTTTTAATTTCTTTCTTTCATAGGTAGATTTTATATGGACAAATACAGTAGAATTATCTCTCTCTCAACGATACGCGAATGTAACCGTCAGCAAGCGGCGTTAGTGGAAGATAATTCTGATCTTATTTGGCTCACTCAAACGTCTGTTCCTGATATACCAGAGCTGAGCGTATCATCAAGAGTAAAGGAGTTGGTAACTGTCGTAGGTATTGTAAATGTTCTTGTGCATTAAGCATTCTTTTTACCTAGAATTCTCAAATCTAATTTACTTAAAACTTGGGAACAATTTATGCCAGAATAAGTGGCGTGGCAATTATAATGGTGGCAAATCGTGTTGTTGATGTGTTGAGTTATATCCTAACTCGTATTATTTAGTGTGTATTAAAATCTCCATAGTATTTTTCTGTCCTTTTAGTTCAGTAAATGTTCTTGTGAGTTGTGTAAGTGAACCTTACCTGCCGTCAAAGTGGTGGCTTTGAGTTGTAATTACCGACGACGTTGACGGAGACGCCTCAAGGTACAGACTATGGTACTTTCAATTGTTATATATACCTCTTTGAATCTCTAGCTGTGCTCCTTATATGCAGGTATTTTACTAAAATACAAAGCCATAAGCGCATTCTCGTCACAAGTCTTTCGCCTTACACTTTAACTAATAAAAGACCAAATACTTGATACTTGGTGTACGAAAAACAACATAAAATTAATACTGGTTAATACTTTCAAAACTGTCTTGCCCTTATTTTGCAATATGATTTTTGTATGTAATTGTGAATGTCTTCATGTATACGACAAAATGCGAAATTGTTATCGAAAGTGTGATAAATGCAGAATTTGTCTAGTTAGTATTATCTAGGAGATTAAGGTTCATTAAGGAGAAAAGGTATAAGCACGCCAAGATTGTTCTTAATATTGCTGCTGTATGATAAATAGTCAATGTTAGCTTCATGAAAGATAGAATTATGTAATTCTTGTTCGATTATGTAATGTAATTATGTAATGCATGTCTTTATTGTAGATGTATTGATGATATGGCCGTCCTTTATAAATATATAATTTCCTAACGAAACTTAATAATCTACACCCGGACATCAGAGTTAGAAATAACTGTATATTTAATTATTTTGGACTTTAGAAAAATCTAAAATGGCTATTCATAGACAATCAACATCTATGTACACTCTAGAGCAGGTAACAGTTGGCAGTAGAAATGTAGCATTTGAATTTCTTTTGTAGAGCATTGAATCATTGTACAAACAGGCATTGCAGACTGAAGTAGATGTATAATACGAGGGCAAGTCAAGAAAGACTTGGACTGATGTTTTTTTCTAGGCAATTTATTATTACTCAGCAACAGGCACATGATCCTTTTCAAAGTAGTCCCCGCCCACTTGAATGCACTTTTTCATTCGAGTCTTCCAGTCCTCAAACACGTGTCGCAGGCTATTCTTTGAGAGGTCCTTCAAAACCGCCTCCGATGCCTTCAGAATCTCGGAATTATCGGAGAAGCGGCGTCCACGCAGTCTGGATTTTAGGGCAGGGAATAGAAAAAAGTCGCACGGTGCGAGATCTGGGCTATACGGTGGGTGTGGCACACAGTTGATATTGTGCTGATGTAGGTATTCGAGGACAGCATGTGCCACGTGTGGTCTCGCGTTGTCATGGTGTAGTCTCCAGCCGCCATTGCGAAGGTTTGGTCGTTTCTTCGCAATGTGCTGCCGTAAGGTCTGAATGACTGACACGTAATATGGTGCAGTTACAGTAGTGCCGGAGGGAACAGCATGCTGATACACCATACCAAGATGATCAAAGAACGTGATCACCATCACCTTGCCTGCCGACTTCACAATCTTTGCCTTTTTTGATGTGGGCGAACCAGGTGTCTTCCACTGCGTACTGGCTTGCTTGCCCTCAGGATCGAAATGATGAAGCCATGACTCATCGCCGGTGACAATTGACTCCACATAGGCGTCTCCACCATCCTCAAACCTTTGCAACAGGTCCCTGCAAGTCTCCACTCGAACGGCCTTCTGCTCTGGTGTCAGGAGTCGCGGAATCCATCGCGCACACACTCGGCTCATGTGGAGGTGGTCATGCAAAATTTTGAAGGCACTGCCATGAGATATGCGTAGTGCGGCTGCCAGATCGTCGATACTGATGCGGCGATCTTCTCTAACAATGACTGCTGCCGTGTTAATGTTCACCTCAGTAACAGCTGACGCTGATACACCTGGTCCACCAGCTTTCGTGATTGTCATTCGGCCATCTTTAAACTCTTTGAACCACCAGAACACGGTACTTCGTGGCAGAGCGTCATCTTTGTAGGCTGCTGTCAACATTCCTAGAGTTTCTGTTGCACTTTTCCCCAGGCGATAGCAGAACCGTATAGCTGCAAATTGTTCTTCTCGTAATGACTCCATTTCTTCTACAGGCGACTTCTAGAGGCGGCGCAGTACATCACCTGCAATAAAAAGTCGTGGTTACCAAACATGCAATGATTCCTTAACAACATTTTATATATATGCACAGCAAGACCCACCCTACTTGTATGCCAAACTATGAAGCTCCAGCGTTAACAGAACTGCCGGGAAAAAAATCAGTCCAAGTCTTTCTTGACTTGCCCTCGTAGAAACAGGGAATTAAAAATGGATTCAAGGGGGATACAATAAGACGAAAAGGAAATGTACAAACATGCAAAGGGTTAGAAAATTGACTGGAAATTCGAATACTGACTTGGATAGGACTACCTAAATCCACAGATATCCCACCTAAAAGCGTAGGTAAACATTTAATTGTATACAAAGGTTACTTCGTTGTCGAAGGTGATGGGTTGGGTGTATCTTAAGTTAAATTTGAATGCGATGAAAGGTACATAGGTGTAACAAAAGAAAAAGTCAAAACAAGAATTCAGGAGCACACTAAGAAGAATTTACACGTTTCTTCCGACATCTCAAATAAACAAAAGTTTGCTTTGTGATTGTAAATATTTTGCATGAAACTAATCATCACATAGAAAATTTGTCATGTTCATACGTGAATAATATTAAATAAATTTGGGCAGAGGTATTTTGAGCATAAAATGGATGCCCTTATTAAGACAACATTGGATTCACAGTGTCGGCAACAGATAGAGATACAACTTGGCAACACTTGATTGATCTTAATTTTCGTGGTCTACATGAGAAGTATTGGAACATAATACAGTGCATTAAAACTACTTTTAAGATAAATTTGGATTGGACACAACCAATAGGTTACGCGTGCGGTTGATATTATAGTAGCCTACACATTGCACCAACTGAACGGATATTTATTCGAGTTACAACGACACTCTTTCCTTTTTAATGAGTCGACCACAAATCGGAATTATTCCTTAGTCATACACAAAAACATTTTAATTTTCTTGTTATTAGAAATTCCGTAACACTCTCTCTTTAAATAATATGTTGTTATATCTTCCCATCTCTGAAGGTTGCAAGGGATGTCCATCTCGATACTTCTATACATCTGAATTTCCAACCATTAGCGTAATTTTTTTAACTTACATTATTGATTACGTGTTTTTGTTGTATATGTCCTAGTTCTATTTTTGTTGTATTTGAAACGTCCTTTTCTGTCCTATTCACCAGGCAATGTGGTTGGTATTGATGAAGCTACTGCAATGACGTGGCCGATTTGCGGCAACTGTCAAAATGAAATGCTGCTGGAAGTGCACGAAGATCAGTATTATTGTCAAAGATGTGTCGATGAAGTACAGAAAGTGGAAATGAAAATTATGATGGAAGTTTATATATCGTCTGCAAATTTACCAGTAAAATGTCAAGTGAAAATAAAGGTACGTTAACTTGAGTTAGACAAGTGCAAATTTCAGGAAATAAAGTTGAGACATCACGTGTCACTACTTTGATTTATAAGTTATATTAAACAATTGAAGAATGAAAATAGCAAACGTTCCATGTGCCATTGTTCGGGGGAAAAAATGTCCACAAGCATGTTCGACATGCGCCCACCTGCATGTCTCCATCCTTGTTCCAAGTACAAAATCAATCAGAGAGAGGTGAAAACAATCAGCACCAGGGAGCACTGTTCTAAGAGCCATGTGAGGTTCCAAGTGCCAAACTGACGAGATAATACACAAGTTCTTACTCATTGGCCATAGTTTTTTTAAGTTGCGATAGAGATTTCGCTATCATAGAGAAACGCAGAAAGGTAACTAAGGCATTCGTTACCCAACACTTGCACAAGATGGTTATGTCAGCTAAACGTGTTAATCCATTTCATGTAATTCCAATGACTTCTTTGATTATAAGGAAGCTGCTGATACACTGTTGATAATAAAGAAATGCAATATTCTCGAATGCGCAATGCTCAAAGTGTGTCATACGCATCCTTCACAAGTAACTATTAAACCTGTCTACAATGACAGAGAACATTGGAAGTTACTCGATGTTCTCAAAAGAGGAAAATCTATTGCTCAAATACATCTAAAAGAAGCCTCGCCTGTCTGCTGAAATAACAAAGATATGTCGATCCTGTTGCCTTTTCGTCTTGAACACCACAGAGAGTTCCATAGAACACTTTCAGCATGTTAATGATTCCATGAAATACATGGTGGGAGTGGGTATTTTGTCTACTAATGTATGTATTGGTGGACGAAGAGTTCAATAAACACTTAATCTTCTATCTAATGATATACTGCTGTAACTCTGACCTGCTATAATCCTAAATACAATATTGTGCTTCAACAGGCATAGCAACTCAAAACGTAAACTGCTGAATGGCACTTGGGACCAAAGATAACTTAGTATGGCACATAGAATGTTGTTTTTATTTATGTCTTTTTCTCCTTAACCATTATGTTTTTGGAAATTCTGATGGATACAGCATATTCTGGTAGTGTTGAAGAACCGTCTCCATTGTGTTGGAAGGCATACGTTATGTGATACTAAATCTATTCAGTTTTCTGTTTCTGTAAAATTTCTAATTTGGCACTTAAAACGTTTCGCATTTCCACTCTTCAACTTATGACATGGTAACAGGG
Source organism: Lepisma saccharinum (assembly GCA_022664845.1). Taxonomy (NCBI): domain Eukaryota; kingdom Metazoa; phylum Arthropoda; class Insecta; order Zygentoma; family Lepismatidae; genus Lepisma; species Lepisma saccharinum. The sequence goes on from JAGDQP010028984.1 coordinate 20,150, forward strand.
TTCCCATCAGGTCACTAATTTAGCTTTAAAAAAAAGTTACTGTAGTTGCCCTCTTTGGAACTGTAAAAATATCTTCGCGAATCACTTTTCGCCTTCTTCACGCGAATTACATTTTATTGTGTTGAAGTGTAGTATTTGTATGAATATGTGTATTTGAAAATTTAAATAAGGGATGACAGAATACAAATACAGAGTGAGCACAAAAACAGTCCTTGATTTCCAACAGTTATACAAGGTAACTTTATTGGAAAATTCTTGCACCTTGGTGTCTACAGTTGAATCAACTCATACAGTTACCGGATAAAACATTAACATCTGAAGATTCCTACAAAATTCATGTCGCGTTTCATTGTCCTGCGGATGTAAGTTTTGGACCAATTGCAGTTTTGCAGGACGTGTAGCTCTCGGCTAGCTCTGCGCTCTTACTTCTTGAGGCTTAGGTAAAAAGCGTCTCTGACGCGTTAAACAACTTGCTCCGAGACCTATAGTCGGTCTGAATCTTCCTTTCTCTGATCATAGATGCATCCTTTCTCAGTGAAATTGTTGTACCACATCAAACTGGACTTGTTACAAGGCAGTTCCGCATTAAATTTTCGTTTGAAAGCACGCTGCACAATCACAACACTGTTTATTTAGCAAATTCCTACGCGCACTAGCTGCGTTGCTGTGGTATAAGCGCCATTTTGGATGTCACTGTTCTCTAGAGATGGGAGAAGTGTGCAGAAATTCTGCGAGAAAGAAAATATTTTTTTCATTTAATGTATGTGCGGTCACCATATTTGTAAACAGTCCAATAAGTTTTGATTTTATAGCTACTTGAAATCAGGAACTGTTGTCATGCTCACCCAGTATATTAAAGGAAAGAAAGAAAAGTAGTTGTGTGAGGCCTTATATTCTTGAACTTCTTGGTTCGCTACTTTAACGTCAAGGAATTGTTTTCAGTTATAAACAAGTGAGACGGACCCCAGTCAAGGGACTGTGCATATAAGCCACCACTAGGCTTCAGCGGCGATCATCCTGTTTATATGATCAGTGTTCTGTTGGGAAAATTGCTGCGATACCTTTGGAACGATATCTCAATCACCTTCCTAACCCTAGTAGTTCCTGAGTTTAAAATTACCCTCGATATCTACAGGGTGTCCACTGACCTGGAAAACCTTGAAAGACTGGATTTTTTTTAACCTGGAAAAAATGTGGAATTCCAGTAGAAACCTGGATTTTTTTAAAGCTATTATTTTTAACGTAAATTTTCGTTTTATTAATTTCACCTATAAACATTTAAAATAAGCTTCATTGAATTTGTAAATTTAAGGGCACAGAATTGAGGCACTTAAAGTAATTATTTTTTGTAAGGAGCTCTCAGTGACTCTCAGACTTCTTTTGAGTTCAGTTGTGGCGACCCCTAGGGTACTCGAGCTGATGTCAACTATACTACTACATTCTGATTGATCCTCTGTTTTTCATTTCAGCTTTCTCTTATCCTGTACTCTAATCATGCATATCTTGTTTTATTCTCTAATTAGGCTAATGTGCTTATGTACTTTTAGGTCTGATGTTAAACTAAGTTCTGAAATTATCTCAACTTGAATATATATTTTGTCCAGTATTTGAATTCAAATAAAGTCATTTTGAACGCACAGAGGAGCCAATTACAACTATTATGACTTATTTTAATGTCTCCCTCTTAAGTAGTTTCTTCAATATTAATTGGATAGGTTCGGAACGGCTCTCGCTCAGTTTTCAGGTCGTCGTTGAGATGTAGATGAAGTGTGTGTGTGTAGTTTTTGTGAGATTAGATTGTATGTTAAATGGTGTAAATACTACGACCAGCTAATTTACTGAGGTACACTTTTCTTAGATTTCCACTTGTTTTTCGAGATTAACCCATTTCGGATTTTAACACACCTGCACTTACCTGTGAATTAGGGTGGCCCGATTTTTTTTCAGATATAGGGCTTTGAGTTGTCATCAAAAGTGTGGATTGGTGCCAAATATAGCCGTCCTAAAACTATTTAACCGGGCTCCTGGAACCCTATAAGGCCCAATTGTTTTTTTTACAAAACAAGCAATAAAAATATACCAGTTTCCACATTTTGTGGGTTCGAGTAGTTATGAAAAGTTGTGCATTGGTACGAAATGAAGCTATGTCAAATATGGCTGGTTTTGGCCGACAAACGTTTTTGGCCGTTTTCAAACCAAAATTTTCACGGTCTCCGGCTCGATATTTTTTGATCCGGCTATTTCGGCGAACAAATATAACATAGAATTCTACAACTTTTGCACGCTACTCAAACTCAACTTTCTAACAATTGTGTTTTCGGGGTGCCCCCAAACTTTCTTTTCGTCTTTTTTTTTAATAGAAATTTGAGTTTGAGTACCGTGCAAAAGTTGTAGAATGTTACGTTATGTTTGTTCGACGAAACACAGCCGGATCAAAAAATATCTAGCCGTGCCCCGGAGCCCGCGAAAATTTCAGTTTGAAAACAGCCAAAAACGTTTGACGGCTAAAACCGGGCGTATTTTACATGGATTCCTTTTCGTACCAATGTACAACTTTTCATAACTATTCGAACCCACAAAATGTGTAAACTGGTATCATATTTTTGTTACTTGTTTTGCAAAACACAATTGTTTGGGGGTTCCAGGGGCCTGGTTAAATATTGTTTTATGACGGCTTTATTTGGTACCAATGCACAACTTTTAATGACAACTCGAACCCCAATATATAAAAAAAGAAAGAAAATAAGAAAAGAAGTTGGCCCACCCTACTGTGAATACAATAGTTTTGATAATTCTTAGCTTTCATATACTCGAATACTTCATATTCTTATACTCGAACAGGAATTTGTTGTAAAGATGGCCTAAATATATTTTATCTCCACATGGCAGCTATTAGACTCCAGTTCTTCCAATATGGCCTCAGCTGCCCACTTTTTTTTATTTATTAAGGACTAGTGTCAAGCAACAGTGACAGAGCAGTAATTTAAAATAGTGGGCTTTACAGTTGGACTCGAGTGTTTCAGTTAATAAATAATGCACAACTTTGCACTTACATATCGTGACCTGTAATGGTATATAAGTATTGTATATACTGGGTCCTCCTTAGTTGATACTCTTTGGATCTGAATCGTCCGATGTTGTAGCTGTGCGTCCACAATCTCTTTAACGTCGATACGCTGCTTTAAACTGTCTTTCTTATTATATATCTCAGGGTTCTTCGTAAGTCCTTGACACCTGAACCTGAGCACTTAGAGAAGATCACCAACATGCCCTTTTAATATTAACCTCAAGAGAGGTGGGACGAAACTTGGCATGTGAGTTGGAAGTTTGATCTAGAGTGTTCACTCTAGCAAACTTCATGCGAAGCCGAATAAAAACTAAGATGGTGAATTAACAGAAGTTTATTACAATATTTATTTCTTCTACTCGCAAATCCCTATCAAGACCATATCAAGACAAAGACGTTACAGACAACTTGATCTTACATTGACTTGGACCGTAGCCTTGAAATAAAACTTTTACACAGCTTAAATCCTGCACAGATGATCGTGAGGAGAAAATACTTGAATTTATATGA
>JAGDQP010028985.1:0-23725 GCA_022664845.1 Lepisma saccharinum
CTATCATCTTTGTTCTAACTCCTCTATCCTTCAGTTTTTATGTCTATCAGAGCGTAGGTCACAAATGTTGGCCGAAAGCAAGTACAGATATGTTTATCAACCCACGTTTCTATTTAAAGTTCTGAATTTGCCCCCCGTAGACGTATTCCCAAAACAACCCTGATTTCAGAAGCCTCCCTATATAATTTTGGATATTTACTTTGATATTAACATTTTCTTCATTCAAAGTTTTCTGCATACTAGGAGGTGAGTTATGGCCCTTTAACGGGTTTCGAGAACAACCCTATATAAACGCACAAGCACGTGTAAGACAACTTTCGGTATGAGTTAAATTGAAAGTTGAAATAACCGCCAAGTGCGATGTTGATATTATTTACCTGTTGGGGTTAGTGGTTTAAAGACGAAAAAAACTGATATTTTCGAAAAGATATACTGCCAGTTTTGCCAACAACAGTTAATGGTTTAGAGAATCTTCATGTATTTGAAGGCAATTACAGCTTCGTACATTCATACCAAAAAATTGTCACTCGTGCATTATGCTTTTTCGCATCTGTGCACTGGACAATGGTGTAATGAGCTAGTATAAATATAGGTTGAATAGGCCTATATAGCAAAGATCCGGTTAGCCTTGCATTGCACATAAATAATAAAGTAATAATAATGAATTTATAACAGAAAAGCGATAGGAATATATTTTATGCTCTGGTATACTCAGGCAAAGAATAGGATGACAGAACACCGCACTAAAATATTCTTTTGTCTCGAGCTACATCTTTGTGGTAGTGTGTGTGTTCCTCCAAGTCCCTACATGTAATGTTTACATATGAACTCACCTTCCATTTGTATATTTCAGAATTTTTTTATTCGTTACCATTTTCGAAAAAGAAAATAGTTGCCATGACTTTTGCAATGACCCTCGTATTTTAAAAGTAGCACGCACCACTATTATACTATATATTTCGATAAACAAAGAAATAAACTCACGAAGTGATTGGCGCCTAAAAACTAACTTGCGTCTAGACAGTCGTTTCCTACTAACGTTACAAAATAACAGTCGTAAGTTGACGCTAGTTAAATTTGAAACCCGTGTTAACGGTAACTACCGTTAACATTACTAAAATGAACGGTAAAATGTTAGAAATGTAAATAAGGCATAAGGAATGTTATTATTTTATCGTATTCAGCGATTGCGTCATCCAGTGATTCTGCTAGATCCCCTGTGGGGTGTCACTTCCAAATTCTCGAGAGCACCCCAAATTAGAAAATATTTACGGTAAAATGTCGATAGAATCCGTGCCAAATCCCAGTTACACCAACCCAATTTTGACTTTACACCCCCACCCCTCCAAACAGAAAATTCTAGCTTAATCCCTGCGTCATACTCTGAATGACTTGGTTTACATTTTTTACCGTTAAGTATCGTGACTTTTTTTTCCTTTTGGGTTAGTTGGTTTAACTTTCCTGCCATGCGATGACAGGCCGTTTCCTGTATGATCACTGATCAGACATCTTTGTTGCGACCTCTTATAGACTCCTTGAGAAAGGTAAGTCACGATGGTCAGCCGCTGGTGTAGAACATAGGATCTACTATGCGAGGACAATCAGTGTTCGATTTGTCGGAAGGGGGGATGCCGTAGATTTTCCCTGGTTCGTGTGAACTTCATCGCCAGTTGTAGATCCCGAATATCAGCCCAACCAGGGATAAATCTTTGAATTTTTAGCAAAACAGGTAGTAGCTATGTTGAAACTTACCACAATCACTAGCTTTAAGATTTCCCTTTCGCAATTTATAACAAATCGAACACTGAGGACAATGTTCTATTTAGTGTAGCTCTTTTACAGTTCATTTGTCACATTCTGTCTGCTTGAAAACAAACTTTAAAAACAGAAAGCTGTGGCCAACTACACGCCAACCAAAGCGCTGGTCAGCGAGCAGCAGCATTGCCACGTTTCCGTCGCAATATTTCTCTCAAAATACTGAGGAAAATTATCTTTTTATTTGTTAAAATTTCCCACCTCCTCGATTTTTTTGTCGTTTTTTTCCTTTTACCCTTTATGTGGCCCAGGTTTTCTCGTTTCTCGGAAAATTTCCCTCCACCTGACAACACTGCCGATCATGGTCAATGACGAACGCTCTAGTAGTTTGTAATTTCCCGCTCGCAAGGTTCAAGTAATATTATTAAAATTCACGATGGTGTTGTGCAATCGAAACTATTAGTATTTGTAATTCGTAACTTCCATTGCGTCGCTTGTGCTACAGAACCATGAAGCAGTGTTGTCAAGTGGTGGAAATTTTCCAGAAAATCTGGGCTACAAGAAGGGTAAAATATAAAAAAGAATAAAAGTGGGAAATTTTGTTGAATCTTTTTGCACTCTTTGACCTAATTTTCAGTAATTTTTCAAGTAAACTTAGGAAGTGGGAATTGTTTCCAAAATCGGGAAATTTTAAAGTATTTTGAGGGAAATATTCCGTAGAGAACCTGATAACACTGCCCTGGTGTTAGTTCAATGGAACTACGAATGAAATAGCGCTCGTATGCCATGCCCAAGTATGTTCTAATAGCGGATATGCAATTTTGCCATGAACATGAAGCCAAACGTCACAACATAGTCCCGTCCAGTTAGCCCACTTACTCCAATCAGAAACATTGTTTTTGGGATAACAAAAATGGCAACAGGCTCTGTAGTTGTTCGCTAACCAATCACGTACGTCGCCCTCGTCTATGCTCAATTGTTTCTTGGCTTCATTCTTTCTCTGCGCGTAAGATCCTCTATTAGAAGATCCTTGGCCATGCCAAATATCATGGCCTATGTTGAAGGTACCATACCGGCATTTGCCTGGTGTGACTGAGGAGAATCCCTGGAAAAACCTATGTCAGGATGGTCGGCCGCTCGGATCGATCCCACGATCTCCCGAATTTTAAACTAACGCTTACCACTGAGCTACGGCGGCTCGGTACAGTGACTGAATTACAGCTAAGCAATGCCATTGACCTATGTCCTTGTAAGTATAGTGTGCATTATTGCCAATGCATTGTTTCTTCTAACATGGAAAAAATCATTTCTTAGGGACAGCAGTTAGTGAAAGTATTTGCAAGTAAAATTATTTCATTAAATATATGAGTATCTCCACTTCTCCAGTATTTTATATAATAACAAAATTATCGTATTGTAACACCAAGCACAATAAAGAACAATTATAAAGGTGAACACGTTATATTGTTGGAAAACTTTTTATGAATGGAGTTGTTTTACGTGAAACAAGAAATAATTGTTCCCGTAATTAAAAGGTGTACAACGAGATAATGAAGACCGATGTTTCGATGCAAATTATGTGAAATACTTACTCCGTTACGGTTGAAGGATATAAATCTAAACAGTTTGTTACACTGTTATGTCATTGAAATGATCTTTGTTGATAATTATATACAGGGTGTTTCAAACGATCGTTATAGGTGTATTGAGAACCAGTAGCCAATACACCTAATTAAGTGGGATTTACGACTGAAGATCGCCACTTACAGGAGCTATTTATGCTTCTCTCTTAAACGAGACACCCCTCTATGCGAGAGTCCCTGAATCATTTTTTTTTTTGCTGAAGTACTAAATCGATTTTGATTTGGAAAGCTGACACGTCATTTGTCAAAATATGACGTCATTTGTGACGCTACCTCGTAACTTTGGAAACCTCTTGCTCCCAAACTACGAAGGTTTATGAATTTATCCAAACGAACATTTTTCTTATTTATTTATTATTATTTTTTACATCATCATCTTCCGAATATGTCCCATTATTTCAGGGACATTCTGTACATTCAACGATATTTAGTATTATTATATTGTTACACAAATATGTCCATTTACATTGACATTAAACCACTATTAAAATAACGAATAACTTACGCATAATAACAATGATTAAGCGCTGAAATAGTTCTGAGAACAATTTAGCGTTAAGTTCAAAATATATAAATTGTTAAAAACTCCTGAATTGGGATTCTTCCAGTCCATTCCCCCCAATGGGAAGTACCTAACTAACTAACTCTATGGCTTATGGAACTTGCAAGTTCATCGCCGCAGTAACAAACGTTCGCCATTGGATTCTATTTTGGGCCATATCAAGCCAGTTTTCATCACGAACACCCACGAACACCTACTTCTAGAAGATCTCTTCTAATATTGTCCTCCCAGCGACGTCTCGGTCTTCTCAATAGCCTCCTTCCATCCGGCCTTCCAACCAGGATAGAATATAATCTGCGTTTTTTTTTCATCCGAGCTACATGGCCTGCCCACCTTAGTCGTCGCGATTTCATTATTTTTACAACATCTGGTGAATCGTACAGTCCGTGGAGTTCTTCATTATGCAGTCTCCTCCACTCTCCAGTCATCTCGTCGCGTTCCGGACCGTATATCTTTCTCAAAATCTTATTTTCAAATATACGTAATTTATGTTTATCTGGTACGGTCGTATTCCAACTTTCGCAACCGTAAAGTATTACCGGCAGAATAACCGTTCTGTATATTTTCAATTTCAATTTCCTTGATATTAATCGCGATATTAGAAGTTTTTGGACTGAATAGAAACATACGTTCCCCGATACAAAGATACTTTTTATTTCTTCCTTGACCTCATTTTTGCTTGTTACGTATGCCCGAAGTATTTTAATTTGTATACTTTCTCTATGACCTCATCCCTAATTCTTATGTTTTTATTTCCTTCATTCCCTGTGTTTCGGCTTGTTATCATGTATTTTGTTTTAACTATGTTTACTGTAGACCTATCTCATCGCACGCTTCTACTAAGACATCGGTGTTGCTTTGTAGTGCATCTATATCATCCGCGTAAATCTACATCATCCGCGTATACAAACAGTTGATTCAAACCATTCAATGATAGTCCCTTTTTGTACCCTTTAATTTTTAAAATCGCATATTCTAACGCAAAGTTAAACAGCAGTGGGGACAAGGCATCACCTTGTTTCAATCCGATGCGAATCTTGATACTATGTGACATATTATTACCTATCCGTACTCTGCTTATGGGGTCGTTGAGACACATCTTCACTAGTTGAACCATTTTTTTCCGAATTCCAAATCGTATCAGGATACTGTATAACTTTCCCCTTTCGATAGAATCATATGCTTACTTAAAATCAATGAATAGCTGATGAACCGTCCAATTGTATTCCCATTTCTTCTCCAAAATTTGTCTCAAGGTGAAAGTCTGGTCCAACGTGGATCTATTTCTTCAAAATCCACATTGGTGATCTCCATTTATTTTATCTACGTATACACGTAGGCGTGTTAATAGAATATTATCTAATACCTTGTAACAGGTTGGAAGTAACGAGATTCCTCGGTAATTATTACAGTCCGATTTATCGCCTATTTAGTAAATCGGAACTATCATTGATGTTTTGCATTCCTTTGGGAGCTCCTCCTTTCTCCATATAGCACTTATCAATGTCCTTGATCAGTGTCGTTCCTCCTGCTTTAATTAATTCGGCTAAATATTCCAATGGGAAGTACCAATCCTACAAATTCTCAAACACTTCCCATGTTTTTTTACGGTTAAAAATCGAAAAAAACTCCTGCAATAGTTTGTTTTAACCAAGGATGTTCCAATAACGGATAAGCGATTTTGCCAGGAACATGAAGCCAAACATCACAGCTTAGTCGCGCCGAGCCAACCTACTCACTCCAATCAAAAACATAGTTTTCGGTTAACAAAAATGGCAGCAAGCTCTCTGTAGTTGTCTGCTAACCAATCAGATGTATCACCTTGGTCGATGCTCAGTTGTTATTTGGCGTCACCCTTCCACTGGGCATGTGATAGCTATAAGGACATCCTATATTGGAACATCCTTGGTTTTAACACTGTTAAACCTCCCTATAGACACACAATACTATGAGGGATGGTTCTACCGCACCAGATTGGAACTGTGAAAGTGAAACTGAACCGAAATTTGAAGTCATTTTCTCTGCATCTCTTTTGAATTAGACGCTGGAACGTTAAACCATAAGTACACATAGTGAAAAAAAGATAAGAAGTTGTAGTATTACCAGATTAAAAGCAGCCCGTTACACTGAGATCTTTAATTTCAAATCTGATGCCAGTTTCTAGTTCCAATGACTGAGGGCCTAGTCAGCGATACAAACAGGCGGAAGACGAACAAATCTGAATTAGAAGCAGGAATAAAACTCTTCTTTTGCATTTAATAACATGTTTTAAAGAAATAACTTTTGATCACTTCTGATTTCGAACCACTTTTCTGAATAGGCTATATTTCGTTTAAATCTTTCATTAATAAGCGTTTCTGGATCCAGAGTTTGAACGTCTGACAGGGGATCAATTATTGGATCACTCTGTACACAGATCGAACTATGAGTGCTGTTATCTCACTCGTGAGTTTTCAAAGATACTCACGGATATTTTTTGTTAGCCCGCATCACTTGTCCATTTACTGGCATTTCCTCGTTTATAAAGAAGTAGATTCATTTCTCTATAAATAATATCTAAAGTATTTTTTTTATTGTATTAAATTATTATTAATCATATATATTTTAAGCATTGCATTGTATATATTTTGGATATCAATATTCAAGGAGAACCATGGGTGTAAATTGGTAACGAATCTACTGCTAGCTAGCCGAAATTGACGCCAGCACATGTGCGCACACCTAGAGTGCCTGGCACTTGTAATCGATTAAAATAAATATTCAAATCTCCCTCACTTTCTTCCTAAGCACCAGGACCAGGTTTAAACACGCGCAAGCATAGACAAACCAATAACACGCAAATGCACCCCAATCATCCAGGCAAGTTTAATCGAAAACTGGCGTCAAGTTGTCCCAGCTTAATTGTATTGGACGAACCATTACCTTGCAGTCATGAAAGATAACGAGATCAGTCTATTTTGATTTTCAATTTCTGATTTTTGTTACTCATTAATAGACATTCTAATTCCTAACATCTCACCTATGAACGTATTAGGTGAACTCAAACATTGGATAAAAAAGTGAATTATCAGTTGTAAGTATGAATAGTTTAAACTGTTTTTGTTATATTTATTACTTATTAGTTAGTGTAATAAAACTTACGAGGATAAACTTATGGAGAAAATGAACAAGAAAATTGAGGTTTAAGGGCTACTTTTCTCCTAAGCGCGCGTTGCTTGCTTTGGTTGTGAATTGGGTGCGTAGCCAATCGAAACACGAATTACACGTAAGAACACGCAATAAAACACGTGTTTCAATTGGCTGCTCAGCCAAATCGCAAGCAACGCACGCTTGCAAGGCAAGCAGCACTAAGGGCTGATTTCCATGAAACCTTGTGTTGCTTGCAATTTGGATTAATAGCCAATTGAAACACGTGTCACACTTACCTTACAATAAAACACACGTTTCAATTGGCTACTCACTCAAATCGCTTACAACGCAAGCTTTGTTGAAAATCAGCCCTAAGAAATAATATAATCGAACGCTTTCTAGTGCAGATTGAAATGCTGGAAATTAAATTCAAATATTCTAAAATAACAACACTGAATTCAGAAGATTATTGCAAGTATGTGTTGACCATGGATTTAGATACAGGAGACAGATCGACTACTCCAATACAATTAAAGGCCGCTTTAGACGACAGCATTTATGCTACGATGAATCTTACGATTAGCAATAGTGCCGAGTGTGAAAGCAAGAATGCTACAATAGGGCAAGATGTTATGGTATAAAACCATAACTTTTTTTCTTTTTACGCTGGCACACTGCTTTCGCTGAGATTCATCGTACGAGAAATAGTATCGTCTAAAGCGCCCTTAAGGCTGCTTTATACGATACAATTTCTCGTACGATCCGTCGTATGCAATCTCATCGGTTACATTCTTTGATCGTGTAAAGCGCAGATCGTACGATTTTTCATGCTACCTCCGATGTGTTCTCTAAATAGAAACGGTCCTATTTTTCAGCGGATTTTTCGTACAATCTATGACACCGCCCTTACTGGCGATATAGCATGCTTTCCTATTCGGTTGTTTGGTTATGGATTACGAGATAAAGAGAACATATTAATGTTATTACTTGATGCTGAAATTAACATATATAATGGCATAATAAACTATTACAGGTATAAAGATATAAAACAACGTTTTTAGTGTAAAAAGGTAAGTGATACTGCAGTTCAGCTACTTCTGCCTTACAGGACTAGCAATACCTCAAAACGCTACGTTTTACATTCCTATAACCGTAAAAGGTGCTAAATACGTGAAAAATATGTTTAAAAATATAATGACAAAGTTCTGATGTGATCTAATAGCTACTGCTTTTCCTATATATTGTGCAATGCAGTTAAGGTGATTTTCATTGTTTTTCTTGTGCGTAGAGTACCGAATCTGCTGCAGGCATGATATGTATGAAATGAAATAATGTAGAGGATACCGGTATCTTTGCAATCATATCCCCCCAATGATTTTGATAAACATATACGCTCTGTGCATCCGAAATAATGAAATACATTGAAAAGTAATTACAGAAGTAGACATAATGTGAGTAGAGTGTCGACATCAAGCCAGAGCTGTGCAAGTCAATACGTGAGCTAGGTAATTAATCGAACGAACTAATTTTTATTCAAAGGTTAAGACAGCTGATCCTCCATATCCACACTTATATACCTTGCGTGAAATGAGCCTATAAATCACATAAAATCTACATTACTCCTCATTTGTGTATTTTGCATGTATTTCATGCTTATATGAATATAAAACGAAGCATGTTGAGGCGTTTCCAGTGCTCTGTGTTAGAAGTAATTAAACCGCAGTATTACTAATTGCCTCCGTATTTATAAAATGAAGTTAATATATCGCGATTAATATACTTTTGAAGTGCTGCGTAATGTCACATATCTTGTTAACTCATGAATATTGTAAAAACAACACGTATCACGCCGAACTTATCATCGAAGACGGCAAAATTTTCAACGTTTTTTTGTGTGTCCGCATTGAATATCTTTATTGAAGTACAGAAGTAAAGCTACGACACTTTCGTTGCCACTGAAACCTAGTAGAAGTTAGATTCTCTTGGTAGAAGAATGTGGCATTAAAACAAACTGAATTTATATTGCGACAAGATTCATTGTTATCAATATATTTTTTTTTTTTAAATGGGCTATACTTTCACAAATATCTGCGTTATAATTACCCTAAAAGCTTGAGATGTCACAACTATAAACTTCAGCAGTTTGATCATTATCCGCTCGTATCCAAAATTGTACAGTGCAAAACACTATACAATATTGTATGATTTATCGTACGTACAATCTCGTACTATGAATTGTATGCATTCTATCATACGAGAGATCGTACGAGAAATTGTATCTTTTAAAGTGGCCTTTAAGCTGGGTCAACTTGACGCCGGTTTTTGATTAGTTTTGCCTGGTGAATTGGGATTTACTTGCGTCTTATTGGTTGTCCTATGCCTAGGAGGGTGGAAGCAAAGAATGGATGAAGACTTAGCTAAGGAAGAGAGAGGAAGATTGAAATATTTTAAATAAGGGTTTGTACGGAACGTGATGTTCATTTGTTTTTTTTAATCAATTACACCTTCCAGGTGAAATGGCGTGAGCTAGATTCAATTTTTGGTCACTCGAAATAAACCCGTCTCCCGTATCGAGATTTATGTGTGTTGACAAAAGATAGTCTTATTCTAAAGCTTATAAGGAAATAAAGATGATTGGTGATAGGACGTATAATACTTGCGAAATAAATTCGATTTGTGGAACTTCTGTTACTGATGAAAACTAAGACGATAAATGGGTTGGCAGTCGGTGTATCTGCTAACATGGCTGGAAAACTATATTTTTCGGCTACCATTGATCTCTAATTTATCATAGTGGAGTGCTCGATTGCATTATATTATATGGCGATCCATCATGCGCATAGCACAAAAATTGATAAATAAATTTAGGAACGGGGCGCAAAGTAACAAGCGTATAAAAAGACTTACAACTGAAAATTTAGTTCATTTTGTACTAAACTGGAGAAACTGGACAAAGCTTGTTAAGTTCCTCCTTTCGTGTCAGGTTCGGGGGTACTCTTCGACCACTCCGGTATCATTAACTACGCCCTACATGTCAATGTACTCTACCGAGACTATATCATCTTATTTGTAGTAGTCTATATTCAATTCTATGTAGTGTATTTTGATTCCAACAAAAGGGAAAATTTATACAGTATCCTTATACGATTTGGAATTTCGAAAAAAAAAACTGTTTCGACCAGTTATAATGTGTCTCATTGACCCCCATAACCACATTACGGATAGGTAATAACATATCAGACAGTTTCGAGATTCACAGCGGATTAAAAAAAAATGATGTCTTATCACCACTTGGGTGTAAGTTTGCGTTAGAATATGCGATTTTAAAAATAAAAAGGACAAAAAGGGCCTAAAATTGAATGGCTTGAATAAACTATTCATCTACGCGGACGGCGTAGATTTAATAGGGGACGATATACATCCACTACAAAGTAACAGCAATATCTTAGTAGACGTGTGCAATGAGATAAGTCTACATGTAAACACAGAGAAAACAAAATACATTATAGCAAGCCGAAACACTGGGAATGAAGGAAATAAAAACGTAAGAATTAGGGATGTGGTCATAGAGAAAGTAAACAAATTTAAATACTTGGGAGCGTATATAACAAGCAAAAACGAGGTCACGGAAGAAATAAAGAGACACTCTGTATAGGGCAACGCATGTTTCTCCTAACCTCGCGAAGTTGAAATTGAAAATGTACAGAACGGTTCTTCTGCCGGTGATACTTTACGCTTACGAAAGTTGGAGTACGACCCTAGCAGATAAATATATTAAATTACAAGTGTTTGAAAATAAGTTCATAAGAAAGATATACGAACTGAAAAGGGACACGATGACTGGCGAATGGAGTAGACTGTATAATGAAGAACTCCACAGACTCGGACTGTATGACGTTCAAGAAGTAAATGTTTAACACTGGCCTGATCTTGCCCAGGATAGAATCTTATGGCGAAGGTTTGTTACTGTGGTGATTAACTTTGAGTTCCGTAAGTCATAGAGTAAGCAAATAAGTGTGTATTCAAGTCGTTTCGAATCAGCCTTTCTTAACCCCTGTAACGATTTATATCCCACCACCACTTTCAGCTTAAATAACAAACTGTGAAAGAGTTCTGTGTTTAAACTCTTGTGGGGACACAAGAGATTATACAAATCAAAGCCGTATTCAGTTCACTAGTGGATGAGGCCTCTCCCCGAAGGAAGAAGTTGGTCTGCTGCTCCCACACTGACCAGACGGGTTGCGAGAGGCAGCTACGCAATTGTCCTCAAGATGCTGGGTCAAATATTCACAGTAGATAACTATTCCTTTTTTAAAATTTCGTTTTGAGGCCTTTAAGCATCTTTGGCTCAGGCAAAATGGATGATGATGATGGGAGAATTGGTGGAATGAAGAAATTGGGAGGAAACGGGAGAACTCAGCCCACACACAAAGTTTGTCTACTAGAAAACCAACATAGCACGATCTGGGACAGAACCGAGGACCCCACGCACCAGAGATTAGCGCTCTATCACTGAACCACCCGACCCATTCTCGGTTTTAGAAGGTTAAACTTGCTGGCTGCAGCCTGCATCTCAGTTGTCAGTGCGTTGGTTACATAACCCAGAAGGTACTCGGATTCATTCCAACCATCCCAACTTGGGTTTTTCCAAGTTTTCCCTCCGTGACAGCAGACTAATACAGCAATGTCATCTTCAAACTTGATGCCCACGTTCTCTCCACCCACTCTATTCCCGCCAAGGCCAAAGTTTCCTACAGACCATAAATACACTTCCGTTGAATTCTTAGAGCGTTAGCTTCGTGTTTATCCAACAGAGATCATCAGAGGTTTTAGGATAACAGCTTGCATCCAGAACATATCACAAATGCTTGCCTAATTTCCTTCCTCTCTAGTGTACATGAGATGAAGAAGCAAACACTTTCCACTTGGTCTGTGATGTCATTTACCGCTTTCTTCGACATCACTGACACGGGGCGAGTCCAAATCATCCAAAAGGAGAATCATCCAAAGGGAAAACCGTCCAAGGGAAAAGCATCCAAAGGGAAAAGCATCCAAATGGAAAAGCATCCAAAGGGAAAATCGTCCAAAAATTCCAAATATAATGACTAGATCGTCTCAGTAAAAGTTCAGGAAGTGCGTCAGTATCTCTGATGTCACCACCTAGTACGTCATAAAGGATCAAGAGAAATGAAAATCGTCATTATGATAATGGTATGTCGCCAACATACAGCGCATAACTAAAGAATTCACAGTCTGCGGTGTTATCAAGGCAAGACAATAACGACAACAAAATGTGCGCCGGTGTTTTAAGAATCAAGAGATGTTACCAGTATATGTTTAACAAGCACATGTAATACGAGTAGCTCGTAAGATATAGCTGTGAGAAATTATAAATTAACCATCTGAATCAGGATCTAGGCATGTTTCGTATGTGTTATTTCAATCATATAAATACATATGGTAAACTGGGAATATAACACGGCTCCAAACACTTCTTCCAACTTTGCAATTACAGAAAATCATTGTTACCCGTGTGATTATCAAAAACACAAGTCACAACGGAGCATAAATGCACATTGTGCAAGATGTTAAAAAATACGAAAGGATATATGTGACGAACAAACAGGAAATGATATCGTTTTGCGTGAATTATTTGCAAGGCAATGCGTGGTAGAGAGCGAATGTATGGGTCAAAAGCCATGAAATAAAATACACATGTGGCGAGTCATACATGCCAAAAGGCAATAGAATACAACGCTCAAAAAACAGTACTTTCCGTAACAGAGTACAAGGCGATAACTTGTACACTTTGATAATACAGAATGAGAATTAACTTTAGATGTGATCAACCGTATTTCTAAAATTTACAGGAGAAATACGTCTGGAACTTTACTAGTGGTATTTATAATCTGACGAGAAATAAGAGATTAAATCATATACACTAGAACCTCGTTTATCCGGAACGATTTTCGAATATATATATATATTTTCTCTCTGTTTCATAATTCCTGTACACCGTCTAGAAGTGAACGCGTCTATTTAATATCGCCAATGAAAATCTGCAGTATTGTACTGTATCCGGTACAATAATAAGACGCCAAAAAGTTCCTGACAATGGTAATTGATTCGTCATATGCAGAAAGTGATATGTAGGGTTGCCAGGTTTCTACTGTGTCAATACGGGATAGAGCATGACAGTTAAGTAAAGAAATGTCGTCATCCTGATGGCTATGCAACTTTCACAACACCAAGAAAATATAGAAAAAACTCGAGGAAACACTCAGAAGTGTAGGCTATTATTGAATTTTAAGCATACGCGTAAAATTATGATAAATAACAAACTACTATATATTTAAATTTGTATACATGAGATATTTTACTTTTTTAACATTAAAACCCATAATATTTTACTTCCCTTTTGGCCTTTCCGAGTAATGCTGCATCTCCCTTAATCAGGTCATGAGACGTCTGACAGCTATGAACAAAATTAAGTGAAACTTAAAGAGTTTTTTTATGTTAACAAAATTGCTGATTTATTCCTGTCATTTTTCCATTTGTTTTAAGAATCGAAATCATTGTCTAAGCAAATGGGGTTAAACCAGGAATACTTTGAACACAAGATATCAACGTATATATTTGGAATTTGGGATAGCATTTAAATTAAGTTTAGAGGAAACAATTGTTTATTTTGAGTTCACATCATATAGTTTTTCTTATGGGGAGAAAATTCTTTATAAAAATCAACCAATTTAAAACCTTAGCAAATGTCAGAGAGTTGCAGAGCATTAATGACTTCTTCAAAACGAGAAGATTAATTAGTATCTTTCACATGTAAAGCCCTTAGTTTCTAAAAAGTAGTAGCATCACTCTAGTCATAAAATTGTTCAATGATGTTGATGGAAGCATCTGACGCAGCCCGCTGAAGGAAGTCAGAATTCACAGAATTGAGTGAAGTGTGGAATGGGTAATTACATAGTTGTAATCACGGCAGAAGCGAAATATTGTAATCTCTGCATAAACTAAGAAGTTCCTATATGAAAATTTATACCACTTTTAGACTTCAGCAACAAGTGCTGGGAAGCCCTATACTACCGCTACGTATGTCTGTCGACAACTTTCAACTCAGGAACAGAGTCGAATTAAGATGACTGAAGGGTCTGCAGCTCAGGGCCTCCAATCGTTCAGGTCCCTCGCCAAAGGTAAATAAGTTGCTTTTACAAAATACAGGGAATGAATAACAGGAACCCTAACGGAGTCTTTAGCCCAGGATTGGACTCAATAGCTTAATCTAGCACTGCTCAGGTATTATCAGGGCCACGAAGGTATTTCAGCTGTCGTTGGAAAGATATCGTAGATATGAGTTCAAATTCATAAAGATCATCCAGATTGGATCAGTGAGTTCAGAGATGGTTTGTGAATCACCTCCACCTAGTAACTTTCAACTAAGGAACTACTAGGTCTACGAAAGTGTTTGAGCTCTTGTTGGGAAGGTACTGGATCAACGAGACAAGTGCAAACATGTATATATCATCCAGATTGCATCAGGGGGCAGATATTGGGTCAATTCAGTTTAGCCCAATTACTTTCAACTCAGTAACTACTAAAGCACCGAAAGTGGTTGAGGTGCCGTTGGATATGTATCGTGGGACAAATTCAAACACGTATAGATCATCTAGATTGGATGAGTTTTTTTCCAGATATGGTGGTATCTTCCAACTCAGGAGCTACTACGGCCTCAGCCTCAGATGCCTAAAGGCTATAAATAAAATTCAAATTCCAGGATTTACTTGAACTACAGAGGTGGTTGTGGTTGAGATGCCGTTAAGGTCTCGGTAAGACGTGTTCAAGCCCGCATGGATCATTCAAATAGAGCGCACGTTGCTGAAGCCTGAAAGGTTACATATGTGCATAGTCCTGCGGCTGAGCTTCGACTTACTTGTTTCCTTTATATATAATACATGAGCTCCTGCGTAGCCTAGTCGGTAGCGCGCTCGACTTCAGTGCGAGCGGTCCCGGGTTCAATTCCCGGTGGGGGCTCAAAACTTTCGGTGTTGACCCAGCATCGTGAGTACAATTTGGGAGCTGCTGTGAATAAAAGACAGTGGCGATCACAGTGAGAGCTTTGGCTTTCCTCTCCCAACCCGTCTCGTCAGCGTGGGAGCAGTAGACCAACTCCTCCCTTCGGGGAGAGGCCTCATCCACTAGTGGATTGAATATGGCTGTGATTTATAATATAATATATATATATATAAAGAAAGAGAACATTAGATTGCCTCCATCTCTTCTAAAGTACCGGTTGGTATTGCAAAAATATTTCTTTTTTTCTATGAAAATAAATCACACAAGATAGGACCTATACTTGAATTTAAACAATCTGATTTCTTCACGTATGCTTTATAGTCTTTACAGAATCAATCCAGTAGAGGTAAATCTAAATAGGAAACTGTCAACAGAAGTAAACGACTATCAGCAGAGAGAAAGAATGGGAATGAAAATTTGCAGCGAATTTCTGCATTTATCCGTCCTCAAGTTATTCTCCAATACATTTATATTATTGTTGAATGACAACAGAAAATAGTTTGGCATTAAAAACTTGACTACTTTTATGATTTATAATCATATTTCTAAACTACAGTATAACATGTTAAATAAAATTTATCAGAAGGAAACTAATTGTCAGAAGACTCCTTCTAGTATACAACATCATCAACAAAAGCATTACATTAATATCACGAAGAACGGTAGTTCTTCGAGTGACGCTAAGCAACGAGTCTGTTAGCGGCACGCACTATAAACAGCTACTTTCGGATCTAGCGAACTATAAGCCCGATTTTGATGCTTGAGCTTGCATTTGAAAGTTCTTTGCCATACTAAGATATGAAAATAAAATGGATCGGTAGGACCTCCATGGGACCCACTAGGGCCATTTGAAAAAAAAATCAGAATTTCACATTCCTGGTGATAGCACTTACCCCAGATCATATATGCGGCCGGAGCTTGCGGAACCATAATCTAAGCCTCAATGCCTTCCAAACGTGTGCCATCCGTCAAAAACGGTGAAGGGGTTCAAAAGTTATGACCTTTTTAGCCAATCACATAATTTTCAAAAATGATAGAAAAGTACCTATGTCATTCTGTCTGTCTTTTTACTTTAGCCCAAAATGGTTGGTACCGGGTTGAGGGGGGGGGGAATTGTGGGCCTAAACAAGCTGAAGTAAGAACATGCTTGTTTTGTTGTAAGGAGTTACCGTTTTCGAGGAGTTACCGTTTTTTAATATGCAGCCTTACAAAATAAATGATATCAGTACATAAACCCCTTCGGTGTAATGGGAATAGTGACGCAAGAATTCTAATCACAAAAGAAAGATATCCATTTTGCGAGTTACTTTCTTTGTGTCACTATGGCGGAAGGATACTAATTCTCTTAATTTTATTACAAAGGAAACACTTTCGCCACAGTGACACAAAGAAAGTAACTCGCATAATGGATATCACTTCTTTTGTGAGTACAATTCTTGCGTCACTCTTCCCTTGTACTGATTATCAATACTCATGAAAACAGTGCCTTTAGTGTCCATCGAAGCGAGAGTGTCGAGAGCCAAGTCTCGGTCTCGTTTCGAGTAAGTCTTTATGCATAGTGTCTCTGTCTTGAATCGATTAATAGACGTTAGTCTCAGTCCCGTTACGAATTCGAGATTAGATCGGTACAATACCTGGTTCGCAATATACGTTAAATATACAAATAAAATTGAGAATTTTCTTCTTGTTTTGGAGAAATATGAATTACACCTGATTAATGAATGAATTAATGCGTACATAGATAGATGGATAGATGAATAAATCATTAAATGAATGAACACCAGCACGTTTTATGTTAAGTAATGAAAAATGAACAGTCCGTAGATATGTTTATTGAAAACAGCGTAAATGATGTAAAACTATATCGTATCAGGTATGCCCTTCTTCCCCTTACTGGTATGCAAGCAACAACGAGTAGGAAAATCAATAAAAAAGTGTAACATCTATATTTCATATAATTTGCATAGTTCGAAAAATTGAACTATTTCAGACATATAGTGTCTTTGAACTGGAGTTAAGAACAATACTGCGGGTTACATGATAGCAAGTCATATCGCATTTTAGTATTGAGAAACATATTGAAATTCCTGTTCTTGAAAGACAGGTACGTTAGAAGTAATAATATCCTTCTAAAAGTCTTGTTATAAAATAAACAAACTGAATTTCCTCTTGAATTGAAACTTTGAAAGACACTACTGTGTCAAGCTTTTTTCATTTCCACTTTTCCACCTTTTCGCAATATAATCTTACAATTTTCTCCTTGCCAAATTTTTCGGATGCCATTTCTACCCTCCTATATTTACTGTTGCCATGTTTTCGTCTGCTATGTTCCCTCTGCCTGATGTTTATATAGGTGTGATGTAGTCAAAATATATTATCATTTTTGTCACAATTGACAGTGCATTCATTTTCTAAATATACACTGTCCATTGCTGACATCTGTCGACCTGTGAGCGGGGTCTTAGCTTCAGCGCAGGGCGCAGTGGGAAGTGCCCAAGCAATCAGCGTCTTTCAGTTGGGAGGACTCGAGCAGAGTTGCCAGCAGCGTTCGTGTTTAACGAGAGTTCATTATTGTAGGAAGAAATACCCGGCCAGACACTTCTTGTAATTCCTTATATAATGCCTTTCTCCTCCTGCATATATGTAAACAACCTTGTGCATGATACTATTATTTGTGCCTTACACACTCAACAATATTTTCGTACTTACATTAAAATATCCTGAAACCTGGTTCTAAAATAGCCTTGAAACTAATGTTAATAATCTGCATTAAGTAGTTTATTATGATGCAAAGATTCTTTCATTTTATATACCATTGCGGCTTACCTATCGAAAGTTCTTTATGAATTTATGGCGTTTAGGCATCTCTGACTCGGCCAAAAAGTTGTTTTTTCTGACAGTATCTAACCACTCTACACTGTAAAAAGTCATGTTTATTGAAATTAAGGGAAAAGGCTTTTATCTGTGCACCGAGGAACAATTTTGTTAGAAATGATATCAGCATGCTCATATAATTTCAAAATCGAAATTTTGATAAAAAATTAACAATCAACATGCTATAATAGAAACGAGCTTACTGGTCTTATTTCAAAACTGGCATCTTCTTATTTCAAATTTAATAAAACATTTTATATATCACTTCTAAAACAATAATCTTTCTGGATGCACAGATAGGAACTTTCTGTTTTTAAGAACTGTTTTTACCGTTTACGGAAATGTTATTGTTTATCACTTCTACAGGAAAAAACAACTTTTTGTCAATACTTGAAAACTGGTGGAAAACAACAGGCGCTGCAAAGTGTTTGCCAAATAGATGTCGGAACTGAGTAGTTTCTGTTGTTGATTTTGTTACCCCTAGACCCCTTCAAAATTAAAGAAAAAAAACGCATTTCAAGACGGGTCATTTGTGCCTTGTTGTCGGTCTCCTTTGCCCTTACTTCCCTATTTGTTTGCATTTATTAGATTGTTTCTGTTAGTAGCTACTTTTTGCTCCGTTGCCAAAATTTGAACAATTTCAAGCTGTCCGACCGAGACAATCTGTCTCACCGTAAATAAAGCATGAAATGGGGTAATTGTGCTAGTTTTCGGATACCTAGCAGTACTTCTACTATTAACAGCATGTGGAAGTTTAATCGCTTATGTCAAAGGTAAAACAAGGATGGTTTTAAGTAAGAACATATTATCATCAGCCCCTCAAATTTCCAATATTTTAATGATTTTAAACAAAAAATAAGCTTTTTTATAAAAAAAACACAACAATATTTTTAGTTTTCAGACAGTTGTTGTTATTTTCCGGACAGTACTTATTTCAAAGAAACTCTTGGAAATGGTTGTTACTGAAAATCATTTTCCGCAAACATTGCTTATTCTACAATGAACTAAATTTCAGAAGTGTCCGAATCATTTAAAAATGATCCTTGTTCACATTTTTGCAATCTTATTTAAAATGTAGTGCAATTTAGATGCCATATTATCTACATAATTTCATTAATTTCACAAAGAAACCTTAGGTCTAGGCCATTTCACTATACTCAGTAAAATGGCCTAGTACAATTTGACTAAATTTTTTACCTTACTTTCAAAATAAGATAAAAACTCGTTATATGTTAAGCAATGAGCATATATTATGAACTGTACACTGAATAATCCTGAAAAGTTCTTTAAGACTTCATTCATAACAAGTGAAGTAAGTTTCTCCCACTTTATTCCAATCAGCACCAGTAAGATAACTGCACTTTCAAAACTATCACATCCCACAGGCATTTCTTCATCCAGAATTGAAAAGTCATGAATTATTTCTAAACATTCTCCTCAAATGGCTCCATCTCTGTAATCTGCTGCTGCATCTGTTACCACTTTTTCTTGTATTGTTTTGTTTTAACTTTCCTTTAACTGTTTTATGGCTCTGTGTATTATTTCGTGTTCTTTCCTTCTGGCATTTTCTTCTTTTCTCTGTTAGACCATGATGTACTCTGGAGAACTTATTGCCAATGGAAGTCTCTCTATTTTCCTCTTCAGAGAACCGAGTCGTCGTAGCTCAGTGGTTTTGAATTTTAATCCTTGGAAGGCAAAGAGTAATCTAAAAGACATTTTTGTTGAATTAGCATATGTACTAGCGAACAATATACCTTTAGAACAATTGACTGTTAAAAGTATATATAATTATCTAATTTTCAAACTTAATATCCAGAATAAACAAGAAAACAGGTGTGCCAACAATATAAACTGGAATCATATTTGGCAAAATCTTAAAGATTTGCTAATTGATCCCGTCCTTCATAACTTATACTATCAATTGATTTACAATCTATTTCCTAACAAATCACGATTAAATAACATTGATTTTAATATTGATCCTGAATACTCATTATGTAATAATGTTGTACCCTTCAACATCGTCTTACGTCATGAATTAGTGGTAATCAAATTTGGCAGTAAAAATTGATGTATTTTTCAACGAATAACCAGAACTCAAGTTACAAACATTTAAACAATTTGATGGAGCTCCCACTCCTTCAATACTTTCCTGCAACCTGACTATGCTAACTGAGGTTTTCGATTATTTCCCTCATTTTCTCCGGGTGAATACCAAGATTGTACTTAAGTAAATCCAATACTTCTCCGGGTGAATACCAAGCTTAAGTAAATCCAATACCGTCGCTATCGTCTATACTACCCTATACCGGCCTAAGCCAAAATATTATAAGTGTTTTTAAAACACTTTTCACGATTAACCTGGTATAATATTCACAGTTTTCATTACTATTTTGTGCTTCACTCAGGGCTGAGGACTGAGGAGTCGGAATAAATTACTGGAGCCGTAGTCGGCAAAAATATAGCAACACCGTCTCCTCTACATGGAAATTGTAGTATTAGAATTCCCCATAAAAAGGTGTCATTATCAGTGGTGTTAAACGAAGTGGAAAATTGGGTTCTGAGTTAATCGTTCCTTCAAAGCATATGCATCCACCTGTGAGGGAGACCTCCCGCATGGCAGTTGTATACTTGTAGCGGTTAGTTATTCATTTAATGTGAATAGTAAAACTGCAATTATTGGCCTATGTTTCCAATTTCAAAACTACTGAATCGATTAAATCAATTTTTCTCTTCATTCGAGGTTATATTAAGGCCTATACAGAAATTACAATCTTTCTTACCTTAAACTAAATGATCTTCCTACAAGCTATAAACTTTCCGATCTAATATTCCTTTATAAAATAGTGGAGGTAATGTACGCACAATATTTGTTTCAGTTACATGTTCCGAGAGGAGAGCTAAAAGCACGTGCGATGTTACATCATAACTCCAAGATTATCTTCAGGTAAAAAAATAAGTCGTTCCACACCTTTACGCGTGTCACTCTCTGACTAACCCTCTTTTATCTTACCTTCACAAATACCTTTATGACACTTTGCAAAAGTTAGTTATCTTAATATCGTACCTATTATATTTTGTTATAATAGGTACCAAAAGTGGGCCACCATTTTGTTTTTGCCTAATATCAAAGAAACCCGGGCTCAGGCCCACTTTTGGCCCACTTGATTTATTATATTTGTTTTTGTTTTTATTATAGTTATTTTGTTTTTTATTATTTTATCCTATTTGCTAGTGAATGGCTAATAATACATAAATAAATAAATATAAAAGCGATTGTAATTTACACTAGAACAGTGGTGGCGAAAGGCAATCTGGAGCCCGGGGCAAGTGAACTTGATTGAGGCGCTTTTGCAAGCTGCTACTATTGGCCATAATATTATACTTCCCCCGTTATTCAGAGCCCCTTGGGAAACTGGGGAACTCGCGGAGCACTCACTAGTAAAGACGGAGAACTTCCCGTTCACTTGCTATATATCTGGTGTAGTAAAAAGTAATCCATTATTTTTGCATGACATTGAAGGCTTAACTTACCATAGTTAGAATGATCCGATTTAGGTCACATATGCGGCGTTTTATTCGATAAGGTGTTGCCATTTGGAAGGTAATATCATGATGCCTCTCTCATAAAAGCCCTTGTCCCTATTGGCAAAAAATTGAGACAGTCCATTTTCACAAGCCTCTCTTGAAGCGAGTTTTTCACCAGCAAACGTGTTCGCCATGGACAGGAACAGATGGTACTCACTCGGTGCCAGGTCCGGACTATAAGGTGGATGCATAAGAACATCCCAACCAAGCTCCTGGAGCTTCTGGCGAGTCACTATCGATGTGTGTGGCCTGGCGTTGTCCTGGTGGAACACAATGCCTCTCCTATTGGCCAAAGCTGGACGATTGCTGCCTTCAGACGGTCCAATTGTTGACAGTATAGTTCCGAGTTAAGGGTTTGGCCGTAGGGGAGCAGCTCACAGTAGATTATTCCCTGCCAATCCCACCGAACACACAGCAAAACCTTCCTGGCCGTCAATCCTGGCTTGGGCACCGTTTGCGCCGGCGCACCGCGCTTCGACCACGACCGTTTTCGCGTGACGTCGTAAGTGATCCACTTTTCATCACCAGTCACCAACCGCTTCAGAAATGGGTCGCTTTCGCTGTGATTCAGCAGCGATTCGCAGATGGAAATTCGGTCCATGAGGCTTTTTTGCGTTAACTCGTGTGGCACCCATACATCAAGCTTCTTTGTGTATCCTGCCTTATGCAAATGGTTCCACACGGTCTTTTGTGCAATGTTTAGCTCTTGGGCAATCGAAACAGTGCTTACATGACGGTCGGACACGACAATGTCCATGATTTTATCGACATTTTCGACACTTGGCCTTCCAGTGCGTGGTACATCTTTGACGTCAAAATTACCGGAACGGAATCGACAAAACCAAAATTGCGCGTGATTGGCTGTTACAGTATCAGGACCATAAACACTATTCACATTTGCAGCCGCCTGGCTTGCGTTTTCGCCTTTATCGAAGAAAAACTGTAAAATATAGCGCATTTTCTTTTGCTAGTGTCCATTTTGACGCGCGCTCACACAACACTGAGTCAACTCATCACAACTATCTGAACAGTGTTTGTAGTACGCAATCTCATCGTTTGAACGCCATCTCGTTGAACCCGATCGGACTTATACAACGCGAGATACAGATCACTGAAGCCATCTATTGGCAAAATAATGGATTACTTTTTACTACACCAGATATAACCTACGCACGATAATGAATATTGAGACTTTGGAGAATCATGCTTTGCAACCATCCGACTACAGGCAAGCACACAAGTAAGAATCCTGAGATAGCATAGAAACTGCATCACCGACCACCATCGAGGTGCTTTACTATTTAACAAGCAATTATTCACTTGTGGAGATCGCCGCACAGTAGAACGACCCCTTCCCCCACAAAGGGCGAAAATAATACCGTCTGAACACTGAAGAAATATTGTTTGGATCTTGGTCAGGGGCTTATAGGTGTGCTATATTCTTCATATTCACATAGTATACTTAATATAGCATGTTTCGTCTTAAAGAAAGCGCTATAAAAGCCAGCTGTTTAGCCGGTTTCTTATATCACAGGAGATTTCTTCATATGTTCGGCTATTGTGAAGTAAATTGAATGGGTTAATGAGATTTCCCCAGATACAAAACAAACAGTGTTTCTTCCAGAAGTTTTTTATTCGGTGGGGACTTACGAAAATTATAAATAATGCATATTGACTCTAATGTGCTAAAGATTTAAACAACAATAGTTTCTAATATTCCTTAACAATTAACTTACGTTGTATTTCCTTTGTTACCCTCAAAATAATATGAGCAATATGTGTTTTTATATACGTATTTCAGTATACATATGAGTAATAATAGTGTTAACACTAATTCTCTCGACGTGTGTCAAGTTAGCATACACACATTTAGCCAACACGACGAAAATAATACAATCGTTAGTGCTACGTTAGTGCTGGTTAGTGCTAGCATCCCGGCGTTAGTGCTGCAATAGACAAAAAATTAGAGCGACTCTTTTGTTGTATGCCAACTTGACGTCAAGTTAGCATACACATATCTCAAAATTAAAGCACTAACGAAAGTAACTATACCAATCGTTAGTGCTACGTTAGTGCTGGTTAGTGCTAGCATCCC
>JAGDQP010028986.1:0-23725 GCA_022664845.1 Lepisma saccharinum
TCAACATATCTCAAACATGGCACCATATACAGATACTACAACTAATTGCGTATAATTTACAGTTAATTTACTTTACTTTGGAACAAACACGGCGGTTTTATCTCTATTCTGTGGAAAATTATAAGCGTTTAAAAATTCTATTGGAAATTCTACGGGCGGCCATGTTGATGACGTCATTACTCTCGATCTACTGGAACGTCAGCTTGGCCCCTCCTCTATTGTTTGTGTATATGACCCAAAGAATGAATCTGCAGTGGTGGCCAAACTTTTACACTCAGGGTAACTCCTAACTCAATTTAGCATAATAATTCATACCTACTAATTGGGGTGTTATCCCTCCAAATTCTCGAACACGCATTACAACTGAAGAGTACAGGACAAAAACCTGATATGTCCAAAACTGTGAATTTTCGGATTACTTTTTTGTCATTTAATAGTTTACCTAATATCCCCAATAGCACACATATGTTTTAAATACGTTATTTAACATTAGTACCGAAACGTTACTTAACCGTATGTATCAGAATGTCGGCGGTTCAACGGCTTATTCAGCGTTGAATAATGGTTGAGAAACAGGTGGAAATCAATGTTTAGATCTTACACAATTTTCAAAATTGTAAGCATTTCCCGAAAACAATTTAGGCCAGATAATTATTATTTTCTTTCATTATGCGTAATACAACTATTCTTCGTACGACAAGGAATATTTCTTGAACTAATCTAACGTGTTAGCTATATGCGTTATTCTAACTACGATTATGTGCGAATATTTCAGGTCTTCAATCACTGCACAGATTAGTAGAGTCTTTAAATTGAACGGTTCCAAAGTTATGAGTTTATCAGTGTTTCTGAAAGTATATGTATCATATGTTTAACTTTACCTGTGGTACCGTTGACAGGTCATACTCTTTGCCTTTACACACTAGTACTGAATGGCGAAATCGGCAAACATCAGATTACATCAGTTGAATTGTCTTCTTGTGGAGGAAGCTGGAGAAGTTGGAAGTTAAATTTAATAAGCATGGGAAGGACATTTAAATTTGCTTTAAACTTTAGTGTATGTTCGTCAAATGTTAAGAGTTTAATGGATTTTGTTGTCAATTTTTGCTTAAGGTTGAGGGAAGAAATCACTATGAAGAATTTATATTGTTAGATACGCGCAAAGCAATTTGGAATTGTAATTGCTATGATAGCAGATAATCATGAAGCGAAATCTAACATATTAATTATTTTCAGGAATGGGATGACGAATTAGCAATGATAGCACAAAGATGGGCGGATCAATGTACAATGGGTCATGATCAATGCAGAAATACACTAGGCAAGTATTATTATTATTATTATTATTATTATTATTATTATTATTATTATTATTTCATCAAATAAATGCAGGTGTAATATGACTTCGTTAGGTAAATGGCATTATATGATGACTTTGACAAAAGTCTGTGTTAAGATATTAGGAGTATATATAGCTTGTATTTTCTCAGACCTTTAATTTGAATTGAATGATTAATTTATCGCCTTCAGGCATCTAAGGCTCAGGCTGGAACAGGGGAGGGGAAAGGATTCGGTAAGGTGTCGGCGAGAGTCTATGTTGAAGGAGCCATCCCGGCATTTGCTTAGTGTGACTGAGGAAAAAACCTGGAAATCCCCAGTCAGGATCATCACCCGCTGGGATCGAACCCACAACCTCCCGAATTCGAAGCCAACACTCTACCACTGAGCTACAGCGGCTCGATAAACTTTAATTTGAGTTCCATAGTGTCAACCGTAATATATACAACTATTAATTATTAGTTTTAAGACTCGCAGCCGTGAGGTGGTACTACCATACAGAATTTTGAAGACGCATGATACCTCTGGAGAAAGCCATCCTATGGCGCATTAAACACAGATCAGAATGATCGAATCAGAATGGAGTTACTGAGGCATGTTCTCACTAGCTTAAGTTTATTTTCTCGGAATTCTAAATCGTACCAGAACACAGTCTTCCTTTCGGTAAAACCATGTGCATTCTTATTATCTCGTGAAGTATCCTGTTGGCTTTCCATTTCTTCTACAATATTTATCTCAAGGCGCAAATGTGTGGTCTAACGTAAATGTATTTCTTCTAAATCCACATTGCTGACCTCCAATTATTTCACCTGCATACGTAGGTGCACTAGTAGTGTATTACTTAAGACTTCCTACCATGTTTAGAGTAACAATACACGGCGTTATCTATTATAGAGGAACTTATATCGCCTTCTTATGGATTCGAAGGCGACTTTCCAATCCTTTGGAAGCTCCTGCTTTCTCCACATAGCTCTTATGTTTTTTTTTAAGTTTACAGTGACTTACACAAGAAAATAATAAATAACTGCAATTTTAAAGGTTTATATTGATCATATTATATTAATGAAAGTTCATATCGGTGGTTTGGCGTACAAATGGTGTAAGTCCAAAATAGCAATTTTACAGGAGAGCAAGTTTAAAGTTTGGAACAGTCTATAAATTCATCCTATCCTTTTTGTCAGAAAATAAATAATGCTTTGGAATGTAAACTTCAATTTAATATTAAAAACACCCCCTAAAAAACTAAGAAAATTTTTGCCTACTATAAACAATAATAATTGATTGGGATACGGGACGTGGAGTAACAAGTTACAATATTGCAAGGAAATACTGTTTATTATGAATGAACAGTGCATTGAAGAACTAACTGTATCGCTTACCGAACTCGCAAGTTCATCACCGCAGTAACAAACGTTCTCCATAAAATTCTATTCTTAGCAAGATCAAGCCAGTTTTAATCACAAATACCTATTTTTTGAAGATCCCTTCTAATATTGTCCTCCCAACGATTTCTTTCCATCCAGCTTTCTAACCAAGATGAAATATAGTCTTCGTTTTTCTCTCATCCAAACTACGTGGCCTGCCCTGGTCGCGATTCATTATTCTTACAACATCGGGTAAGACGTCCAGTTCGTGAAGTTCTTCATTGTACAGTCTTCTCCGTTCTTCTGTCATCTCTTTCCATTTTGGCACATTTATTTTTATCAAAACCTTATTTTCAATCATCTGCTAGGATCGTAATCCAACTTTCGCAACCGTAAAGTTTTACCAGCATATTTTCAGTTTCAACCTCCTTGATATTAATCGCGATGTTAGGAATTATGAGTTTCTGTACTGAATAGTAACATGTGTTGTCCGTTGCTAACCGATGTTTTATTTCTTCCGTGACCTCGTTTCTGCTTACTACGTATTCTTCTAAGTAGTTAAATTTGTTTATTTTTCTCTATGATCTCATTATTAATTGTTATTTATCTATCCTGTGTTTCGGCTTGTTATCTTGCATTTTTTTCTCTACTTTCACTTGTAGACCTATCTCATCCGAAACTTCTACTATGACTCACTGTTACTTTGTAGCAGATTTATATCGTGGTCCCCTATTAAATCTACATCATCCACCTAGGTCCTATACGAACAATTTTTTAAAGCCATTCAGTGTTAGTCTTCTTTTGTCTTTGTTTTTATTTTTAGAATCGCATATTCTAATGCAACGGGTAATAGTAGTGGTGATAAGGCATCACATTGTTTCAAGAAGGAAAAGCAAAAATAAAATGAAATCAAAATGAACTTATGAAGAAAGTAAAAAATCACAAAATGCAGGGATTTTCTCTTCTGTAAGAAGTCTGTTCAAACTATTGCGAATGAATCACATGTACTGCGAAACAACTGGATTTTTTTGTCGTTTGTTTTTTATTGTCAGTTTTGCTTAATCAGATATTAATTAGTTTTGTTTCATAGATTGTTTCAGTTCCGAAAACAATTAACATTCTTTGTCTCCTTTCTCTGAGTCCTCTTCACCTATCTCTATTTCTCCTTCACTACACGTTTACTTTGTTAAGTTCTTTTTACACTGCATTCTTTTTGATTGTTGCACTATTAACGCTGAAAATTTCACTCAACCATAATAGTAATAAATGACTTTGTTACATACATTTCCATTATCAAAGTAACAAAATGTGCACATGTGCTAAAGCACTCATAACACAATTCACTCCTATGTCGGATACCGACACATGCAAATAAATACACCCACTAAACACAGAAATAAAGGTTGATACACATAATTCTTTATCTGGTGTCGATATATATTTCATTGGATAAAATTAGATTATGCTGTATAGCGTGTTGTATGACCATCTCACACTATAAAAATAGCGTTAGGTACACAGCTCCCACGATGTAGTGCTTACGACTGGTGACCGGATAAGCACTAGGGATGCGGAAGAGGTTCGAGCCCAGCTCATGTTAGCCATCCTGACTAAGGTTTTGGAAGGGTTTACATTACACAATACAGAAATAGGAACAAAAACTGATGTACGTTTATACGGCGTGTGTCAAAATGGTGGACATTGGACATACACCACTTGATCACCAAACTGTCTGGTAATTCCGTTCAGTGGAATAATATTAAACGCATTTTGTGGGCAAAATACTGAACTTGTACCCACACCACTTGGCAATTTTATAGACCACTACCTAGTGTTTGAAAATAGTGTTATTCCATTTTCGTTTTTTTTTTGACTTACATAACTTGTATACCAAACCGCCCATATGTTTGTGTCATGTTTTTCCTCTTTTGATAAGTTGGTGGATTTAACCCTTTTTTTTTCTGTGTAGCAAAAGAATATGTTGGACAAAATGTGGCCTGGACAGGAAACATACCTCTTGACTGGACATATGCTATTGATATGTGGTATGATGAGGTAGATCTGTTCGACAAAAATACAGTAAAAATGTTCCCGTAAGTATATATGTATTATTGTAGTGTAGTGTAAAGATCTCTAATATGATTATAGGCACATAAAATGGTGTCCTCGTCTGTGGTGTATAGTAAATGTTGAACTCCAGCAGATAGATGATAAAACTTCAGGAAGTTTCGCGCCACGTTGCTGGAACTCCCATAAGTTCTGTAAAGTTGATGACGTGAGAGGAATGAACTCGAAATTAAGCTGTTGAATTTTCTTTTCTCACTTTTATCTGTTCAAAATAAATATTAATGAACCTTTTTTTTTTTTCTGTAAATAAGTGGTGAGCTTGTGTAATTTATTCTTTCTAGCCATCTATTTTCTTTCACTTTTAACTATGAAAGCGTTTTTATTTTGTTTAAATTGTATTTCATGATAAGATCCCTTTATCGAGGAGTGGAGACGGTGTAACGTTGTAGCAGATGGGCTCATACTTACTGCAGTGCAGTGTACAAAATAAAATCTTATTAAGATCGGATGGTATGATATAGATATCTGTTAACATTCCGTGTGGAATAAATGCACTTAATCACTTCGATAGTTTGATATGAAATAGACTAATTTCACACAAGAACACTCACTACACATTATCAGCATATTTAGTTTCATCAGCAGTAATACACACACAAAAAAAACGTTACTGTTACTTCTGAATGTCTGTCTCTTCAACTGGTTCTTCAATGATTACGTTAGCTGCTAAGTTTTAATTGTTAATTCCTCTTTGAAGTGGCGGACATTCAACATGAAATCAACATGTGTATTACTGGGAATTCGTCATTAATTTTATAGGAATAAGCGTTCCCCATTAGGTTTTAAAACATCTTCGAAACATGAAAATAAAATGGGAGAATGCTTAGTCTCTCATATCTTGGAACTTCATTATAAAAAAATATATCAGTAACACTTTTGTTGACTCCTTTGTCTTATTTTGGCATTATTAGGTTTTGTATGACCGCCTTGTGTGCTAAAGTTGGCACTCTACAAACTATAAAAGCAATTTTGATAACCATATTTCAGCTTTTATAAGCACCATTGATTCTTAAGAAAAGTCTAGTCTGTCCTATTTCCGACGTATTAATCCTGCCGCAACGTCGGAAGATCGTGGCATGGGTAACACGATGGGACGTCACGGGGGAATTGACACAGCAGGTATGATCTTAAATGTTTAGCCGCAAATATGATTGGTACTGCGCTACGCAATGGCTTCTTTCTTCCACAGAGAAAGACCGTAGGTATATTAAACTACTGATGTGATTACTATAAATTCGTCCGGTACATGAAAACGGCGTAACCAATTGCAATAAATTGTCAATATTCGCAAAGTTTCAGCCATATTAAAAGATCTTTTATGGTAACGAGAATCAACCAAACGCAGAACAATCTCCGTGATGTGAATATAGATAGACAAGAGCTGCTGTCGGCCTGAGCCAAAGTTGCCTAATGACTAAACATAAATTCTATACGAAATCCAATGAGAGATGTTGCAAACTAATTCATAATGGTTAATTGGATCAGTATATTATTATACCAAATGATTAAGTTCGTTCGACAATATTACCTCAAAACAACATGGAACTTAAATAAGAAGATCACTCATAGACACTGAATAAGTTCAAGAAACTATAACAACATGAACTGATTGTTTGTGGAATGACTTTACGTGTTATTATTTATTAGGTTGTGTTATATATACAATGGAACCTGGTTTATACGTAACCTAATGAAAACAAAATTACATACAATTCAGTTACTTAGAACTCCAGTAGAACACACATTGATAATACTGTTGAGCGTCCGCTTCTTGACGGTTGTATTGACTATTATGTCAAGGATTAAGTGTTTACATTACCTATAACCTTTTAATAGACCATTCTTTTCAAAGTTATATCAAGTAAAGCATTTAAATAATATGTAATGTTTGAATAAACCGTTGAGGAGACGGATATTCATTGGTCTTATCAACATGAAATTAACGTTTTTTCTGATTGCTATTGCCAAGGAACTCAGCTTTCATCGTTAAATCCACTTTAATGGAATTTTGTCTCTTGTTTAGTAATGATGAAATCAATGTTTTGAACATATAAGCATTCTAATTGTCAGAAAACTAAATGCATTAGAAACTAGACTATATACATGTTTACACTATAATAATGTGTAATCCTAACTTCATGTTTCACTTAACTTTATAACATTCTTAAACCTACGAAAGAAAATGTATTATTGATTCTAATAAGGCACTGAAGTCAACGTTATTTTTTCGGAGTAAACTATAATAATAGAGTTTAGTATTTTGCAACGTCAATTAGTACCAAAATTGGGATTGATTTTGTACTATCGCTTGTAGTAGTCGTAGTATAGCTGAGAATAAATTAGCGAAGTGTTCGATGTGTTAATGAGCGTGTTGTTTAAAAATGCAATCAATTGCTGATTTATAACACAAAACTCGATCTAAGTATTATCAAATAACCAAATGTTATCTAACTTAATCTATATGAATTAATAATAACTGTAATAGTATTTATCACCTGACATAAGAATACACAAAATGTATTTAATATTGAGTTTATTAAGCACCTTTGAAACATGAACTTTAGAATGTAACATCTCCTAAACTTACCACTAAACAACTTCTGGAGATGTATCTAAAATCTAACATCACCAAATTACTATTCATATGCATTTGGCAACTTTCCTTATCTCATTACGGCGAATTGGTAACTTGAAATTCAGGTTCACGTCAATCTATGTGTATTGAATTCATGCCACCAGATACTTCTTGCTTGCTATTTTCGAATTGTCACGTGCGCGCATAGTAAATCAAATAGTATGTATATTATGTTACCTACAGACTATTTACAACTCAGCTACACCTGGATGAATGTTACTGTGTTAACTGGATAATTATGTATAAGCGGGTTACGTACAAATCTAATTTAATTTTTGTTATTTTATTGTAGTTTTGTTTTCTCTGGAAGCTCTTGATAAATGTCAACAATTCCAATTTATGCAGGATTGAGTTATGTAAAAACCATGTTGAACCGTATACTTGATACCTTCCTGAACAATCATCCTAACACTATAATTTTCACTTTATACAGAGTATGTTACAATATTTTCACTTTATAAAGTGTCAACGTGTGGTCTAATCCTCTAATACAGATCCCGTGGAGGTGTGATAAGGGCTGTATTGCATGGCAGTTTCTGTACCCACATTCGGCCTTAGATTCTAAGGAAAACAAAATTTAAATATCATGTTTCTCACAGGTTATCTACTCGTTTAGATAAAAAAACAACTCTAGACTAGAAAACTAGCATTAACACTACATAAGTACGGAGGTTCGAATCCTAAAGTTTTTCACGGTTTTCCTCAGTTTCACTAGACGAATATCGGCATGGTTTCTGGAGTAAGGCCTTGTCAGTTATCTTCGTTATACTTGCTCTCAAAAAAATTTCCCGCAGAGTGACGTCATTCCTTCGACATGTGTCGGTCTTAGATTAGGTTATTCTTGTCTCTCCTGCCCATGAAAAATAAATCAAATACATAAAAAAGATTGACTACTTTGGAACAAGAGGGACAAAGCAACACATTCGTAAGATGAAACCAATAGAAACAGAAACTCTCAAAGTATTTTTCTTGTTCATTATAGGTGCTAACACAATTGCGCAGTGACATTCCTCAAAGCTAGAGGCGATATGAGCTGTGCTGGTCGTAATGAGAGTGAACTTCTTCGTTGGTCTCCACGATACACAGACTTGCAGCCCTGTGATTTTACTTGTGGATATATGTTAAACATAGAATCTGCAATGTGGATATAATTATATTGAAGCCTTGTGTCCATACTTAATTTCATTAAAACAGATGAACTGTTAGTAGTGATTAGTGTTTCGCCTGAAGATGTTGTTAGGACATTGATACTGTGACGCTTGCTGTGCATTTTTAAATAAAGTTAAGTGTAATAGCCTTGTCAGCCTGTTTTAATTAAAAAGTAGGATCTCCGTGGCACCATTCATTATCGCATGCTGTGTTTGATCTACGAGGGTTCATCAAAGACATAAGTCAACCATGTTACGTTACAACGTGTCTTGGAGGAACTTGACTAATGGAAAATACGTGACGAGTTACCATGGGAGATAATATTGAACACTTGATATGTATTTGAACCAACCATAGAAAGTTTTTCTTCATATTGGAACCAACATATTGCGTAGCTGACTTTATTAAACATACGAGAGGTTTCCAGAAAATAAGTTCTGTTAAGTAATTAATAAAACACAAGAACATATTTGAAACAGACATCTTTTGCAAACCTTAGACTATTTCTTAACATAGTTCAGATACTTATGATAGCGCGGCAGAAGGTTTTGTATAACAGCATCGTAGAAAGATGCCGCCTGTGTTGCTAATCATCCAGTAAATAACTTCTTTAACTTCATTGTACTTGTTGAATCGCTGGCCACATAAGGAAAGATTACAATGCAATGAAAGTGTCGAAAGACTGAAGAGTGAAACGTCTGTTTTCCCTGATCTTCTCTTTCATTGTCTTCATTCACTATAGTTGGTCACCCACTTCGTTCCTCATTAAGCACATTTTCACTCCCGTCAACACCACTGAAACACTGATCACATGTTCTCCATACGCTCCACCATTTGACGGTGGATGGCTTCACATTCCTCGCCTTTAAGTAAGGGATCACAGACTTAAGTTTGCGCGTGGTGGGAAACACGTTTTCTCAGCACTACGAAGCGCCTGCTCTCCTGTTTCAAACTCCGCTAGTTCCTTGCCAATAAGTCCACAATCACGATCACACCGCCACTACGGTAACAACTGACAACGACATTCACTTTTTGTACGTACCATATAATTATATGTGTTCGAAACCCGAAATATCATTCATGAGAGCCCTGTTTAAAAGAACATAAGAAAGCGCAGATCCTGTAACATGTAAGATAGATCCTTTGGTGTATGAAAAATGGATATACACAATAGTCTCTCTTATAGTGAAATGAAATTAATTCTAAAACATTCTTTTTTTCGTCTTTTCGTAAAACAGAGGAGGAGGTGGTGCTGGTCACTATACTCAAATGATGTGGGCTACAACCAACAGGATTGGATGTGGGAGACGAGAATATCTGGATGGTAGTAGCGATCGTCAATATTACGTGTGCAACTACAAGCAAGGAGGCAATATGCTGAGACG
The DNA here is from genome assembly GCA_022664845.1 of Lepisma saccharinum. Taxonomy (NCBI): domain Eukaryota; kingdom Metazoa; phylum Arthropoda; class Insecta; order Zygentoma; family Lepismatidae; genus Lepisma; species Lepisma saccharinum. Next base: position 9,999 of record JAGDQP010028986.1, read on the forward strand.
GTCTGTCTACAAAATTGGGAGTCCCTGCTCTGCATGCGATGGAAACCCCTGTTCTGGTAGTTTGTGCGGTAAGTTGAAGAAGGAACTTAATCATTTGTCTTGAAACATTCTGTTGCTGTAATTCGTTAATTAGGTCTTTAGTGTTGAGACCATACAATTCACTATTTCTATTCTTGAAAAGCAGACATCGTGTCTGTAATACCAGTAAGTTGTTTTTTGTCCGTATTACAAAATATTTCATACAGACGAGTTGCCTGTATTCATAAATGTCTACGACAGTGATTTCCAACGGGGAGTTCTATATCATATTTACTTTTTCGAGTGCTCAGGAACAAGACAGTGAGTCAGGAAAGAGCAGCAAGCTACTACCACTCACTGAAGTAGTGTTGCCACCTAGTGGGGATGAAAATGACCCAATTACGAGTCAAAATCGTGCTGTCTGCTAGCAAATTATGCAAGAAGTAGAATTTAGTATCCACTTTGTGTTATCTATCTTTATTATTATTACTGTTATTATTATTTAATCCCGTGGTGTAGTGGTTACAGTCGTGGCCTTTGCATCGATACTGCTGGGGCAAGCAAAGTTGTGCTGCCTACGATATCAACTGATATGTCTTTACTCTCGCTCCTTAGTTCTCACTGTTTTTATCCGAGAAGGGATACGTGCCCCGACGTTATACATATACCAGTTGGATATCATTGCCTTATATAACTTGTGAGTATCCGTTTACTGTAGCAGAGTTCAAAGTGCAGGCGAATTTAAACCCTTTTGGAATTAATGTTAGGAATATTCGCTATATCTAGACGGTTAGTGACAAGATATGGTTGGTAATGAACGAGAAGCAGATCGTAGTAACATGTTATACAGTCCACTCGAGATGTGTCTCAGGAAATGTAACTGTCAGGACATATCCAACAAATGCTGTTTCTATTACAGTTAAAAGAAGAATGTCATACCACCTAAACAGAATATAGAAAACTAAAACGTTCACAATTATGTTCTCCGGTTCTGTTGTCGAATTAAACTCAGTATGACTGAAGAAAGTGAGTTATTTACAAAAATTAAATCGTTATTTTGTTTAAAACTCACTACATTTCCAGTATTTTTCGTCTATTGTCGCTTTATCACAGCCTTAGCGGAACTTTACCACGGTTGCCAGCACTACTGCAAGGGCACGCACGTAGAGCAACTGACTATTTTCCACCCCTCTCTTCGCTCTCAACGTTTCTTCGTGCCTCCGGAAGGCGAAAATAAGTGCTCTAACGTCACTCATGGCACTTTCGAGCGAAGAATATTTATAGATATTTGTCTCGAAATCAGGAAGAAATATGTAGACATTACAGACCACTTCCGTTTACTAATGCTGACAAACAACGACTTTGAACTATTATATAACGTAAATTAAAATTCCTACTCACGTGCATTATTTCTTTGTAAATTCTGGGATGAAATATTCTTTGCTAGATCTTCATCTTAATTTAGAAAACAAGATGGTAGCACTGTTAATATTGTAGTATCTGATGTTGACAGATAATGGTTTCAAGTCTGAAAGAGTTACAAATCTTGTGTTTCTAGTTCCAGGAAATTTTACAAGAAATCTATTGATTTAACAGAATGTTCTGTAATTACCAACATCATTACAAACTTGCACTGAATACAGAAGGGATCCTTTTGAGCATCTTCACAACACATTGTCCCTTTAGTCTCACGGAACAGTTCATCATCATCTTTGGAGATACGAGTGGGATTCTTCGGGTTTTCCATTTTCGAGTGAAAGGAGATAATGTTCCAAACACCACAACACTCTAAATAAAATGTCACCAAAACGGCCTTCAAATGTCACTAACTTCAATAGAGTTCCAACGTTTGTGTCCCTGTACGGGCGTCAAAATGCAACGGTCGGAAGAGATTTCGATGTGCTCTGGGTGGTTCTTTTACTAATAGCAAAACTGCCCCTCAAGCAAAGAACTGCCAACCAAACACATTTGTATGAAAGTGGCGAACTATCGGAAACATGTGTTCCAATGACGGTTAGCTTAAGACAAACTTGGAATATGAATCACTACCTAAACAGGATCGATTTAGATTGAGATCGATAAAATAATATATATGGAAAGTAGATAATAAATATTTCTTGATTTACGTTCAGTGACTATAAAGCTAATAGGTTATCTTCATTTAGGAGCTTTCTCCATTTAATAATTGAGACCTCCATGAAAGCAGGTAGAAAGAAGGAAATTTCATATTTGGATTCAGTGGCCTCCATTTATCCGGCTCTTTTTATATAGTAGCTCTAAGGCTGAATTTCATTTTATTAGCTTTCTCTATTTTAAGAATTCACGATAATTTTTGTAGAGTTGTTTGTCATCGGATCCTTTCTTCGTTACAGTATAAATGTATTTGCATCTTTCTTAAACACTCGAATTATTTTACTGGATGGCCAGATCTTGCTTATAATGTTTTGTCATAATTATAACTTAAAGGACAGTGTGGTTTCAATAGTATTTCTCTCTTCATTACAGTTGGCAACCCAAGACCAAGAGGAAGAGGAAAAGGAAGACGAAGGCCACAAATAAGATACTTAGTAACCCAATAATCCACATGTATTTATGTAAACACGGTAGTCAATAGGCGCAGAACTCAACTGCATAACAGTACGAACGTTAAGTACGTTGAGTAAATAGGTATTCCATCAAGACATCGCGTCGACTTTCGATTACCAGATTGTGTATTAGTAATGCACTTTTATAAATAGATAATGTGATTTCTTTGTTATCAAACACACAAGAGAGCAAAGGAGAATCACCAATATAAAGTGTACATAGCATTTTAAACATATTTTACTACAATAAACAACATATTATACCCTTGTATGTGACGCTCATCAGTAGTGTGTTATTTTATGATTGTGTCCCAATTCTCACATTGCCTCTGATGAGGTCTCAGTTCTGTATCATAATGTCGCAATTCTCAACGATGTCTCATTTCTGTTTTACTCTGCATTTTGTAACCGTTATGGGTATGTGATTGAGAAGAGGAAGAAATGAACTTACCAAAAAGGCTACCGCCCCCCAAGTTTCGATTGATGTTATGATAAATGTTCTTCCATGGTTACAGATTTTTTGTTTCGAATACCAGTAAAGATTGAGAGAAATGCTACTGAAGACTGTCGTGAATTCCGCTCTTGTGTAGAAATATCACCAACCATACGGCAGGAAAAGTATTAAATGTGAAACTGATAGTGGTTTTAATTTGACATTTAATGTAAGCATTTGTTAGCGATGATGACAAAAAGTAATAAAAATAATTTTCTCAGAATATGTTGTAATTTAAATTAGAATATTCACAAGTTTATATTCTGCGAGTGGAGTACGTTTTCTATACTATTACTACTCCAACGTCAATCTTTTCATAAGATATTTCGACGCAGGTATACACAAACAGGAATATTTTTATTAACTAACATACATGCAAATTTAAAGTAAAAAGTGTTTATAAGTGCCCCGAGAAAAATGTTTCTTTCAAAAAATCATGGGAAGTCTATAAATTAATTAAAAGTCTAATTACTTTCAATTTGAAATCAGTTATAAATTGAATATTTACGAGGTTTGAACCCATGGATGAAATATTCAGGATCTGGTATACGTAAAGAAAGCAATGGGATAACATTGTGCAGATCATTAAATTAATTGGTTGCTAACAATTCAGTTTTATTGTTTGCTAAATCTAAAGAGCTCGAAATTATGCATCATGGTGATAAGTACAACTTCACTTATTCACATTCATGGGACACAAACTCTTTAATTGTACTATTTACGATTTATTTGAAACTGTTAACAATTATTCGTCAAATTAATTAATTTATAGCAGTCCCACAATTTTATCGAATATCGCATGAAAGAAAATTTATTTTTCATTTTTCAGTGCGCTTATTAAATCGTTTCACTTGTCTTTTGCAAACAGTATGTGCAGCCTGCAAATAAAGACTTAATAAAACTAGCCTTAGACCATAACGCGGCCATTTTGGTCGAAATTGGTCAAGAGCCTATTTTTTCACAACTAAATGCTATGAGTGGGTACTTACGAACCCCACCTGACCCTTTGCAACTTATTTTATATTATTCCCTGTGGTATAAATAAAGTTTGTAGCGATGTTCCCCTAAAATATTAAATTGGCGTTACACCAAAATGGCGGGCATTTTTGGTCTAAAACTGATCAAAGACGACTTTTTCTTTCCTTTTTTAAAACGTTTGACTTGATAGTAAAACGTGTTTAAAACTCAAAATTTAAAATTGGCATTATGTTGTCATATTTCCCTAAAGAAATGGTAATCATAGGATAAATGCTCCCCAAATTGTGAGCCTGAACGCCGGAAAATGGGAAACTGAAAAATGGAAATTTATAAAGTATGTCGTGAGGGATATCAAATCAAAGGAATTTTCAGACTGAATATAAATATATTCTTCAGCAAAGGTTTACACAAATCTGAGACTGCTTATAACCAAAACGGTGGCCATTTTCGTTCGGAAATTAGTCAAAGACATTTTTAGGCTTTGTTAAAGAGACGAAGCTCTTAGGCTGAAAGAGAAAAATATAACTTACTAAAACTTTAAAACCGGCACTGCTTTACTTGTTTTGGCTCAAAGAAGTGCTCAATAATGGCAATATGCAATAATGTCTCCCCAAAATTGGGAATCTGCAGGCCAGGAAAGTGGGGCCTGAATGTTGAGGTTTATACAGTAGGTCATATGGGGTATCAAGTGAGTTGATTTCTGACAATGTGAATTATTTTATTTAGAATTGTACGGATTCTAAATTTATAGCAAAAATTAAACTGCTTTTAAAGAAAAATGGCGGACGCTTTTTTAAAAAAATGTAAGAACATGAAAAAAGTTTGCTTGCTTGTTTTTAAACTTTATGTAAATTTTATTCTCTGAAAAATTTGGATTATTTTACTATTTTGCAGAAACTATACAAGAATTTGCTTGCATAGTATTTAGAAAGTCATTCATGCACATCACCATGACCTTCACAATGACTATCACTTTGAGCGGTAAAACACTTTCCATTACATCATTTGCCAACATTGTTGAAGATTTTATCTGTTTCATTGTCTTCATCTAGTGTCTACCTTTTTACAACATCTAGTATATCTTTGTACAAATAAAGAGGGTTTTGACGACGGTAGGAAAGAGGAAACTACACTTGCCTCTAGTGAAAGAGTGCAAACTTTTATCGGCGTTTGCTGTTTATTGCCCGCAACCTGAGTTCATCCACAGAACATTTACTCGATCCATGAAGAACATATGTAAACTCTGCAAAGCGTAATATCAGTTTGTTATCAACGGTCCAAGATGTTCCGAGTATTTGGAAAGCTGTGAGATAGGGTTTATACATCTGAGACAGCAACGTTTTCAAGAGTTTTTCTTTCGAAGGCAAATGTCCATTCACAACCGCTGAAAGCGTGAAGTACTAGTAGCGCAGAACACTTCTGATGAAACCTATTTTATTCGCCTCTACCAGTTTTGTAACGTTAAGTAGTCTCTTTTGTTTCTATAACCTGTTTAAAACAAAAAAATGCACCCGATATCACTAGCATGAGGAGATAATACCCATATATGTCACTCTCTGGGCTTTTCACTCTTATTTTTAGCAGCCGAGATGCAATAAAGGACAACCTCTGAGTCTGTTTCCTGCTGATTTGACATGACCTCAAGTATTAACACAGCTTGCTTGGGCAATGGTAGATTTAAAATTCGCCTTCCTTTATGGAATGGAAGTTCAATCTCCTGTTTGATTTTTAATTTCTTTTCCAGATAACCACATATACAGAAAACTAGTAGGTCTTTCTTACTCCATTCTTGAGAAAAATATTTGCAGTTCTTCGGCCTTTTAAGTTTTGGAGCAGAATTAACTTTTCAGAAGCTATTCTTCGTTTTCTTACCAAGACGTTCATGATTTACTGCAGTACGTGTTGGTACTGAAGGCAAAGGTTCCGCTAGACCCCCTGTGAGGAATGACTCCCTTCAAATTCTTCAGAACACCCTCCTAACTTTAACATTTGTGTGGTTAAAAGACGTTCGAACCCGTTCAAACAACTCCTGACACCCTCCCAATCTTGACTTGCCCCCCCCCCCCCTCAAGAGAAAATTCTGGCGGAATTCTTAGCTTGGTAATATCTCATGTTTTGAAGACATGTGGGAGATCTTCACCATTATATCTTTGGAAGTTAATGATATTTCTTTCAGATTATGTAAAAAGGATAGTTCTTCCATCGTGACTTCACTACTAGCTGAGGGAGAATAGTTCCTTCTTGTTTGTAGACTCTACAATTTAGTTTGTGGCTGTATTTATTTGACCCTCATCTGCAAGTCTGCCATCGTTTTCAGATTGATTTTCTTAATACTATCAAAAAAACTTATTATTATTTCAGCATTCTTTCTTCTATAAATACATCTCTTGCATAAATCTCTTGCCTTTCAGACTGTAAAATACCTCATTCAGTGTATGGAATGTACTGGAATGCCTGCCCAGATAGCATACTAACTTGAAACAAGGTTGTTAGTCATTTGCTTTCAGTTTGGCAAACTTGATATTTTGCTCGTAGACAGTCATGAAATAAACTTGTTGAATCAATAAGTGCTTGCTTGTTATAACTAACCTAGTTCAAGCTTGCAGGAACGAACAATTATCCAAGGAAGTTTGTCAAGCTTGAAATTTATATCAATTTGGTTTCGTTGCACTCTCGCTGTCGCCGTAGGCTAGGACTTTCGCGGTAGGCTAATCTTCGCCAACTCGCACCTTTTTACTACAGGCGTCTCTTACGATCTGATGAATTAAGCATCGGGTTAGTCTGCTGTGGGTCCTCCGATCGATTCCCATCGAGGCAACGTTTTTTCTTTCTTCTTCTTCTTTTTTTGAAGATGTACAGCATGTTTTTTCTCTCTTGTTCTGTAAAGACTAGTTCAATCTGCATTCTTGTAAATGCTAAACCGTATAATTCATCATTGCTTAAACTGTCTGGCTGGATTTGCTAATCTTGCGCTAAGTTATCACACTGGTTAAAGTAAGCTTGATTCAGTTTTAAGTTAGGTCAAAATTCTGAATAATAGGGACAGAGAGTTAAAAAAAAAAGTAAATAATCAAAAGTTTTAAGAGAATTAAACTTGCTTAAAATTTAAAAACAACAAGTAAAATCCTATCTGCAAAATGGCCGCCAATTTTTGCTTTTATGTTAGCAGTTTCATGTCTACTATAAATTTCGAATCCCTAAAAACCCTTCTCTGAAGAAAATAGTTCATATTGATATTCAATCGGAAATTTGATACTTCGTACCGACTTACTTTATAAGCATTCATTTCTCTGTTCTCAATTTTTAGTCGTTCAGGCTCTCAATTTTGCGAGATCGGTTATCGTACAATTACCACTTCTCTGGGCCAAGGATAAGACTGAGCCGGTTTTAGATTTAAAATAATGTTTTTTTCTCAACTCAAATGCTTCTTGAAAAAGAAGGGGAAAGAGCGCCTTTTACTAATTTTTGACCAAACAAATGGTCATTTTGGTCTAAAGCCAGTTTATTTTTTTTTTTAGGAACATGAGTACAAATTTCATTTGGACTATAAGTAAAAAGAAAAAAATAGAGGGTGTACGTGGGTCCCACTGACTCCCTTACTTATCGAAACTAGGCACGCCTGCCAAGTTTGAAGCAAAACCATTTAAAAAAAAAATAAAGTTCTTGGCGTTTCTTATCTAAAGTTTCGGTGTTAGGTTTCAGATTTCTCGAGAAAAGAAATGACAACGACAATCACTCTAGTGTTGCGCAACTAATACACTTGTAAATATATGCTACATAGTATCAAAGTGTTATGGTGTATGCATGTTATATCATGATAAGGTTAGTTTACTCACATCTAACAGTTTGTAGTTTGAAGTCACACATACACAACACTAGATGTAAAACTGTTCTTGAAGTTGATTGAATATCCTTGAAGACTTAAAGTAATATTTATAACGGCTCATTAAAGTTCAGTTCCGTTGATAACGGGAACCAAACAGGGATAATAGGCTGTGAACTGTTAACACTGTCTCTTGGTCCGTATTAACAAACATCACTTCTACGGCTTGACACGTCTGAATGTAAATATAAATAAACAAGTCTATGTTCAAGGATTTTTGGGTAATAATTGTAACTGATAAATTAAAGACCTCACAGAAAAATACACTCTTTAACTGAGAGATTCCAAACAACACAAAACACCTCTTTAACTCATCTTCACCACGGCCTGCCATTGAAATCAGAACCAAGCCGCCGTAGCTCATTGGCGTAGCGTTCGGGAGGTCGTGGGTTTGATTTCAACGACCGACCATTGTGACTGAGGTTTTCCCTCAGTCACACCAGGCAAATTCCAGGATGGCACCTTCAATAAAGGTCCTGGTTGATACCTTCCCGCCACCTTTGCCTTCCCCTATTCCGACTTGAACCTTAGATGTCTAAAGGCCATAAATATAATTCAGATTAAATTGAAAACAGTGTTTCATAACTTGGACGCCAGAGGACATCAATGTCCATAGGCACACGGTTAAGTTAAGGACAATCCGGTACGAATTTGCTTGGGATACAAATATCTTACGAGACAGGTGTGGAACACTAGTACTTCTCCAGCACCAAATGCAAAGCATGTAAAAAAAAATCTGGGTCCTTCGAGATAATAAGGCAGTATGCAAATGTTAGAGGTACCGTAGTATTTCATAAGAATACGGTCTTGTATCTAATCTTGAATAAAGAAAACACAGATTTCTTACAAGGCTGATTATACTTTAATAAGCACAAAAAATATACTAAAGCGTAACAGTTTCGGAAGTATACCACCTCCTTCTTCAGACCGTACTAAATAATTAAACATAGATAACGATACAAGAAAACAAGCAAGGAGATCGTCTTTTAGTGTCAACCAATCAGGGGTCAGTACTAATTAAAAGTTCACTTTTCTTCGCATACATTTGCCCTCTCCTCAGGTGACATTCATCTGTCAAACCAGTTGGTAATGAACAAAGATTATAATTAAACAAAGAATATTCCATTAAAATCCTTTTACGGTAGGAAATTGTTTTAGACATGGAGTTGGTGGACGCGGGTGGTGGCTTTGGAAAGGTCCGGCCCCCCTGAGCACAGCGGTAATGTCAGAAATCGGGCCCAGGCCCCAGAAATAGGGTCCCGAAGTTTTGTACACGGGTTCCTTCTATTAGCCCATTAAACATGAAGCTGTTGGACGCGGGTGGTGGCGTTAAATGGGTTTGGGTTCCCTGAACGCAGTGGTGATATCAGAAATCGGGCCCGGTCCCCAGATTCCCAAGAATGGGGTCCGAAAGTTTTGGACTCGAGTCCCTTTTATTCATATATGAAACATGGAGTTGTTGGACGCGGGTAGTGTCGCTGGAAAGATCCCGGTCCCCTGAGCACAGCGGTGATCAGAAATCGGGTCAGGGCCCCGAGGCCCCATAAATAGGGTCCCAAAGTTTTGGGTTCGGGTGCCTTTATTCGTCTATTAAACAGTTGTTGGACGCGGTGGTGTCGTTGCAAAGGTCCGGGTCACCTAAACACAGCGGTGATGTTAGAAATCGAGGCGGGGCCCAGAGGCTTTAGAAATCAGGTCCCGAAGTTGAGGGAAGTGTCACAAACCTTTGCTGTAGCTTAAGCTCAATGCCTGATTGCTCGAGATAAAGCCATCAATTCTGCTATATAAAAAAAGGAGACCAGCAATTCGAAAGATTTAAATATCCATCATATCTTTAGAAAATAAAATGAAATAATTGCTGAGGAAAGCAAGACGTTTTAAATAAAAACTAAAAGCATTTAACAGTTTCACAAACTAACTAACCACTTGGCTTCATCAGAGCTTATAACTTCCGGATCTCATTTCTGGGCCTTCCGGGCCCAGGCCCGATTTCTGATATTACCGCTGTGCTCAGGGGACCCGGACCTGTCCAACGCAATCACCCACGTCCACCAACTCCATGTCTAACACACTTTTTCTATCGTAGGAGAATCGGCTCCATGCTCCTTACTGTTGAGGAGTGCGGTTGATAGATTTATATACTTGTTACCACTCATTGTCAATATCATCCTAAAGAAATATCCATTCTAACCTAATTAAGTGTCAATTCCATCCCGATAAAATGCCATTTCCATCCCGATGAAGTATCAATCGCATCCCATTGAAATATCCATTACACCCCAATGAAATATAAATTTTATTCCAATGAAATGTCAATTTCATTCCAATGAAATGTCAGTTCCATCGTATTAAAATGTAAATTCCATCATAATGGAACGCTCGTTCCATCCCAATGAAATACCAATTGCATCCCAATGGAATAGCATTTCCATACTAATGAATTGTTAGTTCTATTCCAGTGAAATGTCCATCCATTCCAATGAAATGTCAATTTCATCTGTGGAGAATCCCTGGTAAGATATCTTCTTAATCGTAATCATCACCCAAATGTAATCTCTAGGTACAACGTCAATTTTTATTTGTTAAATCGACAATTTGCTTATGTCATTATTTGTCAGCATAACGTTATTTGTGAAGATGCTTCAAGGTAACTTTCGGGGGCTTCTAGCAGCTGCATAACATTTTTTTTGGACAAAGATTGCGATAATAAATTTTCCTCTATGTAGTGTTGACAATTCATTCCTCAAATATAGTCCTGGATTATTAAAACCCTTATATCCTGTGAATTTAATGAAAGAAGTTCAGTAAGCAAATAAGTACGTCCCCCAATTTCGTTTACCAGAGTAAACACGTGATGTAAGTTCTGTGTAACAGAAAACCAGCTTTACTAATTACTTTTATTTTATGTGGTTCACAGAATGAAAGTATTATTTCGTTTTATTTCTAGATTATTTTAATAGTCGAGATTTTACTTGCGACTTGTGGAAAGAACATCATATTTTCATCTAGCACCTCCTCTCCTAAAATAAATCTTCAGCATTATCAAAACAGATTCGATTATGGATAAGTTCAAGTACCTAGTGTTCAAGTAACTACATAAAATTGATTCTAGGTAAAATAGACTCCGAATACGCCTTATAGAACATTTTACATTGAAAACAAGCAACAATCGTATCCTCAATGGGAAGGAATTTATGGAATTGACTTTGGATTTATTGAAAGTAGTAAGGTAAAGACAAAGCTATCCCCCTGTGCGATACGAACGCCTATTCTCGGCCTAAGGTGGGTGGTCAGTCCCACGCTTGTCAGCCTTTTCATTTCGAATTCACCCAGGAGCACCAACAACACTCTGGTGCTCAATTTAATGGGAAACTGAGTGCACATCAGCGAAAAGTCTCCATCATCCTGGCAGGTCCGGGATAGTACTTACAATACATGGATGTCTACGGACGACTACCTTCCGACATCCTCTTCTCCACCGTACCCCGGCCTGAGCCTGATATATCTCGAGGTCATAAAAAAATTGAAATTCAAATCAAGTGAGCTATATGGTCAGTCGGTTACAAAAAGTTAAACCACTTTGAAAAATGTATTATAAAGTGAGAAATTCAAATTGTTTTGAGTATTGCGATGATAAGGAAGGCATATGTGCTTGTGGAGAGAAGATGAAATGTTGTAACGATCTTCATAAGAATATTGAAAGTTGATATATAAGTAAGGTCGCGAACCTGCCTTATCGTCGTAATGTGCTTAGAGTTTTCAATAACGACGTGTCTACTTATTTGAATAAAACACTAGTTGATGACATGTCAGGAGCAACAAATTATCCCAAAAAATTAAGTTATTAGGAAATCACAATCAATGGTCTAGTTCTAGGGTGAAACAATCAGTTGGTAGTCCTAATACTTTAGTAAATGTAACCTTTTGGGGCCTGCTAGATCCACTGTTTCTTTCAGGCATGTTTTCGGGAGCGCTTTGCCCCCTGGGGGTTTTCAGCCGCTCTCCCGAAAGAACTGTATTACTCATACGTATACCGAAATACGCACGTATATAATAGCAGAGTCTGTTAACACTGTCCATGTTATTTTTCAAGCTAAGTAAGGAAGTACGGCATATTGTTAAGTAACATTATTTTTATTTTATATTGCAGTATCTCGTGTGTATACAAGCACACGCATATTACGTAAGTTTACTGATAGTTTTTATGTGTGTAAATAGACAATCATAACAAACAAGTGAATAACAGTAGCAGACGACAGACAACTCCACACCAAAGCACCAGATGAAGCTGATATCAAGAGATACAGGGAGCTGGAATAGATGGAGGCGAAACTTGGAGGACCACCCCTACATTCACCTATAAAACCCAGCAGCACGGACTACTGGGTATCACTTACTCTTGAGTGGTCAACTCCTCTTCATAACCTGTCCACAGAGGTCTTCGCTTCTGGGACATACCGATACACAGAGGGTTTCGCTTCTGGTGTCATCCTGCACACACAGAGAGCTTCGCTTCTGGTGTGTACTCTACCTACTCAGCCTTGTAGCACACAGAGGGCTTTGCTTCTGGTGCTTCCCGGACACACAGAGGGCTTCGCTTCTGGTGTCTTCCTTTTGTGCACAGAGGGCTCCGCTTCTGACCCATCACCTTGTTCCTAACTCCTCCTTTGAGAACTCCACTCAAGGAGAATACATCTGTACTCAAGATCACTGTAATTAGTCGACTACGGGACGCTGTTTTTGTTAACATATTTGTACTTATTCATTGATCAAGTTTTTATAATAAATTTTGTTAAGGGCTAAAAACCACAAACCCGTGTAATACTTTCTCTACTTAAGGTACTCTGTGAGAGAACCGCAAGACCATTACGATCGATATTTTAGTACATTGGAGTCAATATAATGTACATTATTTATAATTTTCGTGACACCCCCACAAGCCCCCCGAATGAAATCATCTGGAAGAAACACTGGTTGTATCCTACCTACACAGTCAGGAATTGCGCTAGGATTTGTAGTTTGGAGCGGTGTAAAGCCAAAATTTGGAGGCTGTAAGTGGAGATTTGCACGGTTTTTATTGATTATTGACGGCAAAAAATTTTTAAGTTGGGGGGGTCGGGTGTTGTCGAGAATTTGGGTGGTGACACTCCTACAGGCGGAGGGGCTGGCGGAATCACTGTACACAGTTACGGGGTAACCAAACTTGGTTCAACAAAACATCCCAAAAGCTGACATTTAACTGTTGAATAAACGTTTAATCAATCCTATGCTATTGGAAAATTTGTTTTCATTGTGATTTTGTATCTGAAAGGTTGCGTGTTATAACACGATTTCGTTGAGGAAAATGTACGTACATGGTTTCCAAAAATAGCATATTTTTACCATTCGTTTACACACGTGCATCGAGTTCCGAACGTCATTCCTTTCTGTTGAAGTCAGTTGACAATGCAGAATTCAGAGATTCAATTGTGCAACCGCATGGATGGGCTGCTCACCAACCCGCATTAGCTGACAGCGTGGTGAGTCAAATGTCAGCACCCCTCCTTTCTTTACATATGATGGTACAAGCAAGGAAACAGCCTCGGAGGCCCTCATTACCCGGAGGACGGAATGCAGCTGGCAACGGCAGCGGTCAGTCCTGCAGGAAGTCAGAGGGTCAAAATGTCCGGGTTTGGACTGTAGACTGCCAGGACATCGACACGGCAACTCGAACGGACCTATACGTGACGACCCTCAACTGTAAGTCACTTGCAGGAGAGGACAAATTAGA
>JAGDQP010028987.1:0-23723 GCA_022664845.1 Lepisma saccharinum
TATCAGACACTCACAATAACACACAAACAACAGTTGCAAACAAGATGCATAATGTTATTTCTTTTTAGTTATATGCCCTCAGTAATTTCTTTGTATCTAAAATATATCGACTTAAACTGTCGTATCCTGCGATGCAACCTGTCTTAAGAACAACCGATTTGAGACGAAATTCACTTGTTGTTGAAACATATCGGAAGCCAAAAAGAAATCTTTCTCCATTTCGAAACAAGTTTCGGAGGCTACTTCCGTGACAATCTCTAAAGAATAGCCCCGTCTTGTATCCATTAATCTGTGTGCTCTGTTGAGAATATCTGTCGCTTCCGTCTTCATCTTTAAACTTGGCTCTTTGTCAAACGATTTCAGTGCTGAGAGATGACTGGTCACTTCTTGTACAAATTCGTAACACGACCTTTCCAACAAGTCTTGCAAATTCTGTACGAGGTCCTGGAAAGCGCTAAAGAATTGGTTTCCTAATTGCTCGGAAAGCTCTCCGGAAGAAAGTTCTAGAAAAGCCAACAAATCATCGTCTTCCACGTCATTACGTAATGGCTCGTTGTCTTTATCTTTCCACCAATCAGAGTTCCAACCATTCTGAAAAGACAAGAACAATATAATCCTGACACCAAAATCGACTTTTTTTAAACAGAAGTTCTGTTGGTAAAAAAAAAACTATTTTAATTTGATATTAGTTTTCTTTACATAAAACATGGTCTATGCTAACATATTCAAAAATTTAGAAAATAATTGAACTCTGCAGTGCTCGTGAGTCGAACTCCGATCTCAAGGTTACTGGCCGGATGTTGTATCATTGAACATCCAGTCAACATTCTACTTGCAGTGTTCAAAGACAGGACTAAACTATTTGAATCTGAGTTAGTTCTAGAAATATTTTATGTTTTTAAAATAAATAGAAACACGTTTAGAAAACATAACTTTGACGTGCGTATGAAGACTGTCTTTCAGGTTCCTTTCGATTAGTTTAATAAATTTTTGATGGAACACACGTAGGAAAATAAAAGGTCTGTAAATTGACTAAGAATCGAGTCTGGTCTATCTCTCTTACCGGGAGCTTTCACTTAAAGTGGTCTCTGTAGCACCACAAGAGGATTATGATGGATATCAAAAGTTTCTTGACTCCGATAAAAAAACCTTTTAGTAATAATTCCGGAATGGATTGAATAATTTAAAGTACACTTCTGTCATCTGTGTAATATTCTAAGTTACTTTTAAAAAAAAAATATTTGTCTGTAAGAAACTGAAATCTTTTCAAATGGTTTTACGTGACGCATACTGCCGCTAATGGAGAATCACCAAAGGAAGATGTAGAGCCATTGCGAACAAAGGCAAATTAATTGTACGTGGAAAGTGGCTTCCTTTATGTGGTATTTAATAATGTTTCTACGTCGATAAAATGTAGCACTGAAGAAATATACTTTAAACAGCTATAATATATTGCAACGGCAATAACTTACTGATAAATGAGATATTAAACAGTTAATAATTATATTGGGTAGATGATATTGTATTAATGGCATTAAGTGAATTGTTTTTTACGATGGTGATATCGACTGGCAGGTGAACAAGCATTAATACATTGTTCTTGTAGAACGAAATAAGATATAGATTACTATAATAGATAACTAGTTAAGTTTGAAAAAATTGTGAAGTACCTGTTGGTGCTTCTTTAAATAATTAATTAATTGTGCAGAGTAGATGAAGGGTGTCGGGGAAAATCGGGGATGTCCATTTCTAGTGATTTTGTGCTGTATAGCTCATTCTATTGGGGAAAATTGGAACTGCAAAACTGTCAAAGAACGAAAGAGGAAAAACCCATAAACGTCCACAGAAGACAATATTGTAAAGGGAACCTAATAAGTGTGTCAGTAAGACACATGCTCAAAACAAAACAAACATAAAATGTAAACAAGAGCAGTTATAGTGAATGACGTAATCAAGAAGAAGTAGTAACAGACGACGCCGACGCGAAGTGGAGAAACTTTGAAGTGCTTACTTAAGTCACGCCTACCAGAAAGGCAGAAGAAGCCTATAAAATTCCCGTCAGATATCATAAGGGTATCACTTCGACAGTGGTCACCTCTTCCCTTCTCTCTGACTTGGTTTTGGAGTCAGAGTGCCTAAACCTCTCTACTTAGTTTGGGGTTAGGATCCTATCATAGCTACACAATCATTTCCATACTGACCTAAGTCAGAGATATAAGTTATTTAATTAAAGAGGTGAACCACATTTATCGCATTCACCCTACGTTCCGGACACTCTTTTGATCATCTTTGTCACTTATTGTATTCCATCCGCATTTAATGGAATTTTGTAATAAAATGGAGTCGCTCGAAAAGTCGAACAAACAGTTCTGTGCTCTTTATTTAGCCACGAAAGATACGGTTCTACGTCAGAAGGCTCTATCTTATCACTAGATAAACAATAAATCATTACGATATTATATATTTGTTGAGTCGTTTAAACATTAAGCGATGAAGGAATTAAATATTGATTTTCTCAATAAATTTATTTTGAGACATTCCTTGTTTTTTCCCCGACACCCTTCATATGTATAAAGATTTTAATTCTTGGATGCACTTTACATAACACTCCGGGCTTAGAAAGTTAAACTATTTGGAGGCATTTTCAAAGGAACATTTATTAACGCAGGATAGTAAATAAAGATTCTAACTCTTCTGTACGCATCATGTCTGAAATTCAACAAAAAAAAGTCTAGAAAATGTATTGAAAAGATGTCAAAGGTTTCTGAAAGTGGATTTACTTCCTTCTTTGTGCACTTCTTTTAGCACGATTATTTCAAATATACTTCTTGTTTACTATGCGTCACATAAAAGCAAACTTACTCATTTTGTACAGATCTTCTTGTCTCTATAGCGAAAAAAAGTAGCGATTGTAATGTGGCTTCCTCGCTCTGTTGCTTTAGCCAAGAGACTACCACCGTCACGATCGGTGTTGTAACCCCACTCCCGCTGGCTCCCTTTACTTTTCATATTTTAGATTAATGCAATCTAATGCCTAAAAACCCGCTTCTTCACATCTCGATGTACTTAGGACCAGTTGATCAAAACATTTAAATTTAGAGTTAACTTAATCTATGAGTTAGTTTGCATGACATATAATTATAGATATCGGGTTGCAATGTTTCTCGATTTCTTTTATGCCATCTGGTGTCAGATAAGCCAAGCTAGAATTGAAGAAATGCTAGTAATCCATGCGCAATATCTACAGTTTTAATCTATTGCAGACCCATAAGGTAAAGTATGATATACTCAGCTCGCACTCCGAGCTTTTCTCTGTTCTTATATCGAATGCAGAAAGAGTTCTTGCATATTTCAATTAGTTCATTCCTCAGTTCAGCTGAACTGACTCCAGGTGGCATGAAGGAACTGGAAAACATGAATTCGCTTTCTATTCACATAATCATTATATCTATAACTTGTAGATTAATTCATGGATTAAGTTAACTCGGAATTAAAATGTTTTGTACAACTGGCCCTTAAAGTGAAAAAGAGGGGATCGAAAGTTGTCTCATTTTTGTGTGTGTATGAAAGATGGCCAAGAAATTCAAGATAATCTATCATTTGGCAGAAACTTTTAATAAATATTAGGGGATTTCCCGCCCGATGGTGCGGGATTCAGAGATTTTTCGTATCCTCAACCCCCGCCCTCTGCTGCGGGGTGTCCAATTGAAAAACTAAGATGCTAATGAGTTAATACTCATACCAAGTTTGCCCACTTGGAGGTAGTCAACCCGGCAAACTTTATTGTGGTGCGGGTTGCTCATCCTGTAAGGATATATCTGACATGATCTACAATGTTCGAAAGTCCGTTAATACTTTAAGGTCAAGGAATTTTGACGCCGATTGCAAATCACATACAACATTAAGCTGTTTGTTTCCGAGCTGTTTGTTTGTTTCTGAATATGGGTTTTGATATTCACAACAACAATGAAGTTCTTTCAACAATCAAGATAAAAGAAAATAAAAAATCGGCATTGATCGAACTCTTGAATTGATGATCAACTTCCTTCCCTGAAAGTTAGAACTCTTTAGGCTTGAATTTGTAGGAGCAGCATTGAAATTTCGATAAAAATACATTAGACATATACCGCCATCTTTTGTTGGAGATCGTTGCGTTACATTAACCTTAAGCAGTCTTTGATATAGTAAGCAGAAGCTGAGTTTTGGCAAAGGGCATCGCGTAGTTCTGTAGAAGGTGAAAAGTAATTTCTGGCTGGAGGACTTGAGTCATTTGGGTCACTGTTCATTAAAATGTTTTGCTTTTGACCTGGCTGAAAGATCTTAACACTTACATAGTTTATCCAAGGACTTGGGAGTATATCTAACCCTTGGCTTAGCTTTCAAAACAGCGTGAAAAACATACCTGATTTCTGCAGAGAACCTACATGTTAGAGCAGAAATTGGAGGTCGTGGATAAGGCTGTTTGCATTGATAATCCATTTGTGGAGTGGAAGAGCTGTCTTCTCCGCATTATGACTAAATTGTAGCCTCCGGCTGGAAATAATTTTTAACTTACCTTACTACAAGAAGCAGAAATAGCCGAGTCTGTTGCGGTTGCCAGAGAACACTGACTATCAAATTTAAGTTGTTTTGCCGCTTCGGTCACTTGCTCCTGGAAATGTTTCGATACTTCTTTAAAATATTCACCAACTTGATTACGTAACAACAGTCCTTTTTCTTCAATATTTTCAATAATATTTTTGACGCGTTGCTCCATCATAGACTTCACTCCATTCCGCGCTTGTTCCACACGTGCCTGGACATTTACGTCACAAATCTCCAAATGATTGGCTGCAAAAATATCAAGATTATCGCTAAATTTTTGGCCAGCAGTCTTATCCATATCTTCTAATTTGGCCCGAATTTCGGCCACAATTTTTTCAATTGTGTTTTGGAAACTCTCATCCATCTTTTCGAAGAATTGATAGGATGCAAGGCGGAACAGCATCACCAAAGGATCTTTATCTGTTTCATCGTTGGACATGTCCATGAGAAATTCAAAAAGTGGCTCTGATTTCATATTTGGTTTCTGGGGTCGTTTTCCGGTCCTTAGAGACGAGACAGTGCCGTTGTATTTCTCTTTGAGGACTAGCCCATTAGCTACATATACTACCTGCCACTGGAATAATCTGGATGAAACCTGTAAAGAAACAGCAAACACGTGCAAGTTTAGAAAAGGAACAAACAGTTCGCTGCTGTTTAACAGAATTTTTAAGAAGCTTCTCTTTTATTTGACAACTAGTTTAAAATAACCCTGCAGAAAAGAAATAATGGTATTTGGGTCAAAGTCCCCTTACATCATTCAAAATAATTTATAGCTCTGCAAATTTAGGTAGGGTTACCAGACGAGAAAAGCAAAGAGAGAGAGGTTCGTAAAGAATGACAAAAGAATTACTAAAATATTCGAAAACACGTTCTGATTTTCAAACTCCCCGTGTGACTGTATAGTTCAGTTGGTAAACCGTTAGCATTCACATTACGTAACGGGTCTACGTTTCAAATCAGCAACCAGTTATCCTGACAGGTGTTTCTCCAAGACTTTTCCTGTCTCAAATGCTGGAATTTAACCTTCAATCTATGTCCTGGTCAATTAGACGTGAGTTTAGATTCGGGTAGGTGGGGTTAAGGGGAGGAATATTGCTTGAAAACCGGTTTGAGTGGTTACGTTGTTTCCATTTTTCTTCCTGTCTCCCTTCCCTGTGTTGGTAAACGCGGTCCATAAAAGAATGCACCATTCTCACGCCACATGGTAAAGTACCACGAATGACATTTGTTTCAAACAACCACTTTTAAACGAATTAAATTTGATGACCTTGTATATGACGTTTACTACAAACCACTACATATCCATAGCAATGTCTTTCTCTATTGTATGTTGGTGGGAGAGACTACGACATACTAAATTCTTTTGAACTCACGAGTATAGTAATGAGTATGTCTTGTTCCAGAAATAATTTTGCGCCTATTGCGATATTGCTTCGTACTTTACCCTTTGAAGTGGCAAAATCGGGATAGTCATAATTCCTTCACTGCTTTGAAACAAAAAAAAAAATTAATTTTTAAAAAAAGAAAAGAAACACAATACCATAAAAACAGGCATATTCTTTCCAAAGAAGCACCTCTGCTAACCCTAAGAGTAGCTATCCAGGGCATATCTTTGAAGTTTTCTTACAGTTTGTCTGGAAATTACATAGAATTCATTCAGGTAATGCTATAATAATAACATTTATTCTATATTAGACAGAGAAGTTTGACGCAGCACTTTAATCATTCGCCATACGCAGCTAAAAACCTGTTCGCATTATTTAACGTCCTCAGTCAAATTAAGAGGTAAACTGCATTCCTATAGTTTGGTGCCAATAGAGAGGAGAATTTGCATCTCATTACAGTGAGTTCCTTTTAAAGATGGGATATGTTAAGTTTCGTTTGACTTACGTTTGCATTATTAATTATGTTGTATAGACAGAACCATTTCAAACGTATTTTACAAGTAATTGAAAGACTATTAATTAACTATCTTGATTTTTTATATCAATACGGTGATACATGCATAAACGTAGATTACCAAAAGGACAATAGATGGGCTAAGACTCTTATGAAAAGAAGAGCGAGTCATTGGTTTCCTAAATAATTATTTAAAACTATTTAGCCTCCATTCTTAGCAATGTGTTGTATGCTAATTTCTTAAACATATCTGGTGATTTAATTTTCTACAGTAAGTGAGTTACTTGGTGCTTTAGGGCAATACCTGCGGAAATATGATATCTTTAGTTCCTTATTTTCAGTGTATAAGAGATCCTGCTAAAATGTTTCACTTGTCCTCTTTTTTCTTTATTTAGTAGCTGTTGGTAAGTTTGAACCTACTACCTGCTTGGGTAGAAATACAAAGATTTTATCCCTGGTTGGGATTATATTTGGGATCAAAAACCGAGGATTCCGGCATCCTCCCTGGCAAATCGAACACACCTCTCCCTCAAATAAGTATCGTCGATGACCTCTGGGCAAATGTTATCTGAACCATCTAGGAATAAACGTGTCGAGAGCAGTAGAAGCATTTTAAGAGATCTAATTTATATACGATGTGTGATCAAAATGTACTGTACAAGTAAGCTCTGTATACGGAGCATTAATAGTAATATTTAAGAACAGTAGAATTTCGCGACTCGCGTAAATAAAATCAAACATCAAAGAAATCAATCGGAGTAGATAGATAGTTGTTTAAAATTTTGTTAAAATGAGCTTTTATATACTCACGAAATACTCGCAAAATTTGGACAATTCGCTTCTATACACAAATTCTGAGCTATACGCAAAAAAAAAAAATTGTACCATTTTTAGTCATTCATTCACGAAAATAATGCCTAAATAATCGAAAAAATATGTGGACCCCAGAAGTCAAGGGGTCTAAGTGCATTTTCGAATAAAAAAAGTTGGAGGTAATCTTTTATATATAACCCGAAATATATGTAACACAAAAATGTCAAATTTTGTACATAGACACTTTAAGGTCCAAGGTTTATTTGCACAAATTATGACAATTTTATGTCCCATGCATTTCGGGTTATATATAAAAGATTACCTCCAAGTTTTTTTTTTATTCGAAAATGCACTTAGGTCCCTTGACTTCTGGGGTCCACATATATAATTCGCTTCAAAACTCTATCACCGAACTCTCGTAGTACGGACAATGTTAGAATGTAGTACACTGAATTTAGCTACTGAAGAAATTTATTTTTGTACTGACGATTTTTTAAAATATTTTCACTCACGAAATGTAAATACCTTAATTGAAGAAATTTTACTGTTTCTAGTGATCTTATATACGAGCTTATATCACCTACAGTTATAGGTGAATCAGAAACCACTTCTATCCCCTACTGTGTATGGAACCCATGACCATTTGAATATAACAATTTCTCTAGTGAGTGATACCACGACTAAGATAGGAGAATCATCTTATAACATAGATACAAAACTAGTCTTAATATACGAAATTTCTTCAGATAACGAACCAATGGACTTAAGTTTTTACTCATACCATTGCAATCAAGAGCCCCGGTTCTATTCCCGATGGAGATACATTAAACGCAGTGCCTCGAAATCCACTGTTAAATTGTGGTAATTAGTTCATCTTATCCAAAGACGTAGTCATCTAGGGTCTGTTCCTCAGGGAAGATTATCAAGTTGCACGTAAATATAACATTAAAAATGAAAGCAAACGTACCTTGAATGACTTTTCCAATTTGCGATGCAACTCACAAGCACACTCAGCGGCTCTGTTTCTAGCGTAGCCCACACGTTCATTAATCACCGCTTCAAATTCACTTAGCAGCTGGAACAGAAGATGATTCTCGTTCAAATCACAGATCTTCATCTCCACAAACATATCCTTGAGATCTCGTAGTGTGGATTCAATGTTGGCGTGACTCCACTCGAGCCAATGATTCTGGAGCTCCTCCACGAGGCTGTAGAATCGATTGGAGAATTGACGCTCGACTTTACGTAGGAAACGTTCTGATGCTAGTTCCAACATGGTCACGAACCGATAACTCTCTTGGATCATTGCAAGAGACGTTGCTTTTCGCTCAGGTCGTCCCTTCTGTACAGCAGGAAATAAATGAGAAAACAGTAGAATTATTAGTTGAGTATTCGATACAAGAGTTTAATCTAGGCGGTGTCTAAAGCTACGACTACCGGAACATTAATGGAGTTCCGAACATTGCGCAAGTGCGTGCGCATGCGCCATGGTAGGAGATAATCAGGAGGCGGAGTTTGTGGTGCAAGGGTACGAAATTACTTTACAAAATAAAGCAATTGCAATGAGTGATTAAATGTTTACGAGGCTAGGAACTATACAACATTCTCCCAACCTTAACAATCATGAAAACTTGACATTTACAAATACAACATGGTTTAACAAAATTTAACTTATATTTTGTCTCAAATGGTCCGTCCAATAGGTGAAGTTCTATATATTTATCGTGATGATTTCAAATGTCTATCCAGAATTTTTCTATCACGTAAGGATTTGGAGTGACACCCACTTGAAATTTACCTTATCATAATTATGTATTTAGAATACAGTAAGATTTGATATCGTATTTTGCCTCTGGCACATCTCTTTTCAGGATCCAACAACAATCAGTCTGATTGCGAGTGCTTGTACCCATCTTGCCCCGCTTCCGCTTTTGCAACTCGGAAATATCTTGATGGAACCTTTTACCCCTACTCATGACTAAAGCTAGGATTTTAGTGTATAATTACATATTTCATTTGTAGTTATGCAGAACGCTAGAAAGTAGAAATATTCATGAATTGTAACACTAGTATCATTAGATATGAATTTTATTTTACATATTTCGTTCTATGTTACATATTTTTTTCGTGTTGATTTTACATAAACCTACATATTTTGCCATTTTTCTTTCTAAACTTTGCTTTTCGACTACATTTAAAAATTCCCCACGGAGCAGAGAGCGATTCAATGTCAGTGTTGCACAATAATATCGACAAAACTACGTCATTAGATTTCTGACATGAATATAAGAATGTGAGTCTGGGAAAATGAACTTTAGAGCTTGATATTTCCAATACCATGCCGCCATATTTCCATACTATGGCGGCATGGCATCCTCAAAGATTTCAAACCTGCTCTATCCAAATATACATATTCCAAAATTGCGCAATGGACGCACAAGGGATTCCCCAGGTACATAGGGATGCTGTAATAAATACGTAATAGTTTATGTAAATTACTACGTAGAAATATGGCAAAATAGTGTGCATGAGTTGAATTATGAAAATCCTCATTTATTGGATCACCGTTGTGTATATGAAAAGATAAATAAAGATCATGTTTATCCCTGCAGTTAATATGTGGTTTGATATTGTTCTACATATTTATGTACATATTTTGGAATATGATTTGGAATATAACAATCCTAGCTCTACTCATGACTGACTGCGCCAAGATTCTGTGCGGGAAATCGAGGCACTAATCCAGGAAATGTGGTGTTGCCGAAAATATCACTAAATCTTTAAAGCACATCTACCTTCCATCTAGTGAGTAAATTCGACATTGAAGATATAATTAGTTCTTTGTAAAACGACGAAATAACATTAAAACTGAGAGAGACAAATTACTTGATAATTTTTTTAATCAGCAGGAAAAAGTACAAAAACAACCACCCCAAATTCCTCTGTGATCAAATCTTTGTTTACCTGTGTAATTTATTTTCTTACGAGCAGGAATATAATTCATACAATCTAGTACCACGTTCTAAAGGTCGCTCTAATTTCAGTGCATACATTTTTGTAATAGTCGGATCTACATTCTGGTTCGGATTCTAGTGAGTCTAGAAACGCTTGACGTTTTAAACATTGAGACCCATAAACACTTTTCCTAAGTGATTTCATTACGTCATTGTTGCATGAATTCACAGATTTACAAGCAACCTACATGATCTAGGTTTCTTTTCTTCCTTTTTTACGGTTGTTGTTAAGTGTACGTAGATTAGGGGTTTCCAAATTTTCCTTCGCACACAAAAAATAAAATTCATACAGTCTCTACATTTCGTCTGGTGAAAATATCGGATGATAGAATATCATTGTTTTCACAGGAATCAAGCAAGCAATAATAAAGTGATGTCACTACTAGTGGCGACGTAACAATAAAGCTATGATGACATAGCAATTTTTAATCGGGATCGTGTGTGCAAAAAGTGGGACGGAATTATTTTTTAAAAACTTTGTCCTGAGATGAAAAGTTTGGAAACTAGTGACCTAGATACAATAATATTTTAATCCTCTAAACGGATTAGTGCTTCAAAACTGGTAAATCCAACACGCCACTGGTCTCTCTCTCTACAATAGATCGCAAATGGTACAAATTCGAGGTTAAAGCATTTACATCTTCAATTTCTGAGGTGCAATTGAGCTACAGACAAGAGAAATGGCCTTCACTAAACTAAACTGCTTGATTGAAACATTTTTGGAAAATGAAGTATAAAACACAGAAGTTAAGTAAATTAATAAGTAGCAGAGTAATTTTATCTGATCTCCAAAATCTCACTGCTGTTTGGATTTTATTTATTTATGGCCTTTAGGTATCTAAGGCTCAGGACTTCACTATTGTCGTACCCGGTCATAAAACATGCATGTAAAGCAGAGGAAATTCTCGAGGATCGATATTATTGCATAAGTAACACAATTTATCGTTATATTAAATATCGTTGTGCGGAGGTGTGAAAACCGAAAGTATCTCATCTTCCTGCTATACTTGACGCACCAACGTGAATTCTTAAAATGGAGAAACATGCCCAAATGTAAGGAATCTGAACTTCCTGGTAATCAACAGATTATAAATTCACCTGCTAAATTAATATCACCAATCTCAAGTCTTAAATTAGTTACTCGTTGCCTACTTCGGTTGAGGGGATGGTCTGAATTTGAGTGACGGACAGAGATACAAATGGACAAATAGAAATTAAACAGAGGTTTGGTCTTCTGGATCTCAATACACAACAATTTGGTAATAGTTGATAGCAGACTTGTTTGCGTACTTCTGGGGTCTTTCCAACAGAGACAACCGACCAAATCTCTAGGTGTTTTGGTATCGTTTTACGTAGATTGTATTTCTTCCCAAAATATTGCAATTTGAGTTGTCTGGATGACGTTACAATGTGTGGGGTGTAGACGTGGGAGTACGCAAACGTCTCTCACCGTTTCAAGAGAGTTCATAGTTCAAGAGAACTTCTTCCCACTTCTTCCTCCTCTTTGCAAAATTTCAGCGCCCTTCAGTGTAACGTGAGTTGTGATTTTAATATATGTTTTGCGTTTTTTGCTTCGTGTGTGAATTAGTGTTTCCTGTCTTCGATAATAATCAATTGAATACTCAAAAGAGGATGAAATGTTAAAAATAGAGGTATTGGTTATTCTAGTAGATACATCACGTGTTACCAGTGTATTTATTCCTAGTAACTCTCTCTAAATGGTAGATGCATTGACTGATGCTGTAACAAAGTGTCATGGTTACAAATGCTACCGATAGCCATCTTACACAACACAGACCGTGTTGAATAGTACTAAGTGTAGTAATTATTTCTTTTTAACAGCAGTAGACGCAGAGAGTGTCATGTGTACTTAGTACTTTTAATTCTAGCCGATTCAATATAATTAGATCCTCTGCTAAACTTCGTTGAAATCAATAATATTTCTGATAAGTTTTAATAACGCTTCAAAAACAATCGAGTAAATTAGCGGAAGGTGGGGGCTCTAACTGAAGAACGGTGAATACCTTAGCCTAGGCAACAGTACTTCAAGGGAGACCTTTCGTTAGACATTTCATGACTATTACTTCTAAATGTAATGACAAACAAAGTTCAAGGGAGACCTTTTGTTAGACATTTCATGACTATTACTTCTAAATGTAATGACAAACAGAGTTCAAGGGAGACCTTTCGTTAGACATTTCATGACTATTACTTCTAAATGTAATGACAAACAGAGTATTTGAAAACAACTATAAGTAATTATTTTGATAGATAAATGATTGCTTACCCGCTGACCGTGCGTTTGATGAAGGCCTCTTGCACTGCCTGAACAAGTTAATGATTTTCTTCTCTTCTCCCATTCGTGTAAGTTTTTGGCAATGAAGGCAGCTTTCTCCAGAAACTCCTTCGACGTTCTCAAAAACGTTTTGTCCATCTCATAAAACTTTTCCGATGACGAATGAGCAAATGCTGTCACCTCCAAGTCTATTTGATTCTCGCGATCTTCATGAAACTTTCGCTGGAGTTCCTCCACACGCTTGCGCACTTCAGGATCATTTTGGATTGCCATATGCATAACTTTCACCAGCTTCTTACCAATTTGGAGACCGATGGCCAACGAAGATACTTCAACTTGGTCCTCAAAATCGTCGATCAGTTTTTGAATGCCGTCGTATACTTTCTTACTGATTTTCTCAAGCACGTGCTCAGCAGCCAATCCCAGCAGTTTCAACATTGGATCTTGCCTCTCAAGACAAAGAAAATCCTTTTCTAGAAGAGTCTTTGCAACACCTATTTTCATGGGATTTTCTTCTTCCTATTAGGTCAAAGGAAAAGGACAATATTTAATCCTTATAATAGTATATACGCATAAAGCTAACCTCAAAATAAAAACTTATTACTATTGCTAAGTTCACAGTGTGTACAGCAATTAAAATAACAATTTCGTCTAAAAGAGGGTAATACATCAAATGTACACAGCTTCTCTTTGGAGAAGATTGGATTTTGTGGTACTATTTTAATTAGGTTTAAATAGATTTCGCTGTAGTCTTTCTAAACGATAGCCAGAAATGTTATGATAGGAAGTTGTTAAAATTATGCTGATCAAATTTGAGGTGATATAAGTGGAACCAGGTGTTATGGAGATTGGTAATACTTCACCCAGCATCTTTAAAGCATACATTGAGTATGTAATAACTAACAGTAGCTGTAAAAGAAGAATGTGCGAGGGCATAACTAGAGGGGGGGGGGGTGCTGGCATTCCTGTAGCAACGGGCCCTAATCTCTAAGTAGGCTGATACTCCACGGATTTTTTTTCGTTTGTTTTTTTTGGCAAGTAAAATATTCCAGTCGTCAAACAGCTAATTACATTACTCGAAATTATCTCCTGGAGCTACATTTTCCTTTCCCAATCTCAAGATCCTTGTAAATGAAAGTCATATGAAACGATAGAGCACATTCAGAATACAGTCGAGGTTCTTATACCGTGTGGAGGAATTATGAAGAAGCGCCAAGATGCATTCCTGACAATAATTTGAACTCAGTGCGATCGATCATTGTATATTTGTGACATCTAGTTTCATCATTCCTGGCTATACCAGAAGAAGACTTTCGCTTTAAAGAGTGTATAGAGATTGAAGATGACGAAAGTATTATAGTGTTAGTGTAATTCTTCTGTTTTTTTCTTACTGTCACTTGTCAATCAAGGTATTTAATTGGTGTACTGAGTGGTTCACAAAAAAAAAACGAAAATGGTGTTTGAAGATCAGTTACAGAAATTAACAACGCCAATTATTTTCCGAAATTGCCAATTTTTTAAAGGACATACCCATACATAAACACAGGAAACAACAGAAATCATCTGAGAATTTTTTTTATCATTGGAAGTTACTAATGGATATCCTGACAAGAAAATAAATCTTTATCATTTGTCCAATCGGCTCCTTTTCAAGATTCCAGGGCTCAATCTTGAAGCCCAAAATCGATACAAAAACAAAATTTATTATTTCTAGATACATCATAATTATGAATTAAAGTATAATATTGCGTTTTTGTGTCAATTTGGTAGAAACTAGAAGTTTAAAGGCCGTAATGATTTCTTAGCATTGGAAGATACGCAAAGAAATTGATCAGTTACTGAATCACTGGGAATCGAACCTGCTTTCCAGATGGTTATCTGTTACTAAACTGTGAGCAATTCGACCAACTTCTCTACGTATTAATAACCTACTTCTTACCGTTGTTTCAGTAGATTCGGTAACACAACTCTGTTCGTTCTGAAGAAAATTCTGATGAGGTTGATGAAGGTGATGATAATCCTTATCCACGTTCATCTTCGTTGTTTGACCTATTATTGGTTTGCTCTCCTCTGATTGGTCTTGAGCCATCCTTCGCTTCATAATCTGCAAATTCACCTCCTGCGAACTATCATGCATTGGTTCCTTCAATATTCCCCAACTCTTGTAGGCGGTGTCTTTCCTCAAGCACTGGAAACAAAGAGGTTTTCTACTAAGTGAAGGCGCCTTACTCCCTTGATCCATTGGTTGACCCAACAAGTTTCTCATGCCTGAACAGACCATCTTAGCGTCTGGATTAAAGTAAGTCAGGTTGCTTGCATGGTCCCTGAACCTTCTTCTTTGGGGTCGTATGCTCCCATTGCAGATGTCGCCACCGCTTTGAGTGCCTGTTGTTGTTGTTGTTACCGTCGCTGCGTCCTGAAACTGAGGTTGTGAAGAACTTAGTGGCTCCGACGAGGCAAAGTTCGTCAAAATCTGCATCGTGTTTTGTTGCTCTTGTGTCTGCTTTTGATCTTGACTGTTTTGATGAGATTCTGTTGACGGCTGACAGATGGCACTATCCTCTGTGCGTTGATTCTGTTAAAATAAACAAATAAATTAGATTTGGTTCATAGTTCGCATTATATTAGTACTTCCAGCAAAGTTTCTTAAACAACATAAAACTGTCTTTACTTTGTAGTATTCATAGCCTAGCTACGGCAAGGACAGGTGAACAACTTCCCTAAGCAATACGGTAGGAAATTGATCCATATTTTTCTTTTCTCTCTTTATCTTAACTAAATAAGCAACATTTGAGCTGTAACTTAGCTTTGTGAATGTGGTCTCAGACGTATCTATCAGATAAAATAGTATTCTTATTTATTTTTATAGGTGCAGTAATTTTCCTCGGCGAGGGTACAGTAATACTCTCAAACTTACTTATTAGATAAAATACAGCGTGATGCATTCCTTCCGCGCCTTTGAATATAGCAAATACAGCAAAAAGGTATATAAAAAATGTCTTAATAGGACGCATCATATAATTGTACATTTAGTCGCTACATAGCAGCACACAACTGATGGTGATAGTAACGCTTCTCCAGACGACTCCACTTGTTTCATGGCCTCCACGTTCACCTGACATAAACCCATGTGAGCTTTTCTCATCAGGTTACATCAACGATAGTGTTTACGTGACACAACTATGAGAAATGATCACGCATGTATAGTTCCTGTCATCGATCGTGAGATGTTCGGATATATGTAACAGATTCTTGATTTCAAGATTGATGTATGTCGCGTCAACAGCAGTGAACATCTTGAACACCTACCTGCAAGGATCGTACAAAACAAGTACAGATTCTTGATGCACTTTTTGCTCTATTTATTATAGTTATTGTGCTACAGTTTGTAAAGAAAAATAGCTACACCATTTCGATACGATTTCCACGGGATTTATGAACCTAACTGAATTCCATTACGAGGTAGAATCATAGATATGAATCCATCCTACGTATGGCAGAGCACAATTGCATATAATGACGTGCAGATGTCACAGCTAAACCCACAAATTTTCAATGAAATTCATATCTAACGAGATTGGGGAGCCAGCAACGTCTCGGAATGCGCATGCTCATGAACCAGCTTATTAACGACTTTAGTCTTATGATATTTTATATGATTATCCTTGAAGTTAAACTAACCAAAATTTTCTCCAGAAAAGTAGTCTTGGGCTGTTGGTGCAGTTTTGCGTTCTAGAATATGTGTATATTGTCAGGGATTAACTAACCCTTGACATATCTGCATGCTA
This sequence comes from Lepisma saccharinum, assembly GCA_022664845.1. Lineage (NCBI taxonomy): Eukaryota > Metazoa > Arthropoda > Insecta > Zygentoma > Lepismatidae > Lepisma > Lepisma saccharinum. The sequence goes on from JAGDQP010028987.1 coordinate 16,395, forward strand.
TCAACACGTTTGGGAGTAAAGCAAGCCCGTATCAATACATACTCATAGTATTCCTGGCGTCTTTTCTGTGGCCATTATTTTGAAGTTCCTCGCCCTTTCGTTTCAACAACTTCGCACCTGCATCCACTCTTATAATTCTTTCATGGGGGAAAATGACGTTTTTCTTGTCATTTTCAGTCCAGTTTCCATACTGGTTGACAAATTCACGTCTTGCTGCTCTGTGGGACTCCATCTGCTTCTGGCGTGATTTTTTCCCGTCGTAATGCCCTCTTCTCGCAATCGCGAATATACAGTAGTGTGACTGAGTTCCATTGGATAATGGAGGCAAAATATAAGAAAATTTTGCTTTTTGGTACATATATTTTCTTTTTCGTGTCTGGCAACACTGTTCCTAAAAAACCGCTTTATTTTACATTTATATATCTTGACTACAATTCTCGTGGTTATATTGAAAAATTAGGCGCACTTATATTGCCGTGTGATAAGTGTTTGGATGCTCTTGTCTGAAGTTAAGCCGCCAGTCTGTTCGGAAAGATAGTGCGAGTTTCGTAGACCATGCTGCGAGGAATATGTTGAAATTTTGAATGAATTTTGTCAAGCGTGGAATGACAATGTCGATTTCACAAATTCATCAACGGAACGCAGCAGATCATCCGTTATCATAGATAAGCACTCGGTTTGTTCATCATCGCCCCATGAAATTGTCATCATCATCGCCGCACTGTTGATTCATTCATACTGTTGTCAGCATACACTTTCCAGATTTGACGTTTACTCTTATAGGGTTGCGTAGGTTTCTGCCATTGGTGGTAAAGGGCCGAGCATAACGGGCATCCGCCTTAGGCGATATCCTCTTGCGAACGGTAGATGATGTAATAAAATAAAGCCAAAGTTGCACGAGTAAATCATTGGTCTGAAGACAAAGTTTCAGAAATATTTATTGGCTGACGTATAACAAAGGGTAGACTTTTCGATTACTTAGGACTGTTCGATTTTCGAATTCCGATTTTGAATAGCGATATCACTTACTGTCCAAATAGGCAAAGAATGTATTCGGATTGGTGAGGTGAGGGGGAAATAAATTATTCTATTCGTTACCTGTTACGAAATCCCTCTCTAGTATAATATTGGACACACCACGTGATACATCGCTACTATAGAACTTAGAAAAGCAATACGATTCCCACTCGATCGCTTTGTAATGGGGCTTCAAATTGGGGCGATAAGATACGCAGAAGAACTTTAATATTGTAAGTAAAAGTTAATTCGTTATTTTTTTTCCTTACATGACTTTCTGTAAGCAATTTAATTTATTGAAAATAAGATATCAAAAAGTGCCGACTCCAGTTGTCTTACTCTCTAATGTGTTAAGCCAGCGTCCCCAAACTTCGTGATTCGAGTCCCGATTGAGCATGGTGGGTGTTTATACATTTGAGAAATTCAACTGCTTATAGTTCGAGAAATATCGAAAGCATTAGTTATTACAATGCACCTTGAAATAGAAAGTTTAATAAAGTTTCAATATCACAATTAATTTCTACATTCTTACCTTTGAAGTTGACATAGTAATACTTGTAAATTTTTTCGACAAAAAATGGCCTAGGAAATTTTTCTACTATGGAAAATTACATGTAAATTTCGAAACAAACGAAAATAATAAATAATAATTTAATTCCAACTGTTTCCGAAGTGATGTAAAAAAATTTACATGACGTTAATAAACAACAACATTCTACAGAATTGTTAGTGCAACAATGGTGAAAACAGAAATCATGGACTGTCTTTATAACATGATTGCAATGATTTGATAGTTAAAAATAGTGGAAATAAATCTGACTCAGCAGAGAAGCCAGTTCTTAAACTTTATATTTATATGGGCCAGTCTAGTAACTTTGGACTTCGGCCCGTCACGATTCGCCATTTAGCCATTAAAATCCACACCCATGTCCCTGCTGGGACTCGAACCCGGGACCTTCGGAACCCGGTTTCCCTACCGCCGTATGGAACGCACGGCTACCCGGTCGGCCTGAAGGCAGTTGTCTTTATCAGCACTTAAAAGGCGGCTCAGATTTGATTCAAATTCACGCCGGTCGCACTAAAAAAATTTCAGTATACTTCCTTTATCGAATATTTAGAATAAAAACCCCTAACCGATTTTTGCTAAATCCCATTTCTCGGAAGTTTTGGTAGCTGAGCGACATCATCCCTCACAAGAATTTTTCCTTGGGGTAGACCGGGGCTATTTGAGTATAGTAAGAGAAAAGTCAAAATTTCCAAAACCCGACGTACTTTAGAGTTGAAATAATTATGCTATAATCTACGTACATTATTATAGTACAACATATTAAAGTATCTGTTAAGTCATAGAAATTCTGTTAACGAATTTAAAATAAAAATGGCAGAATTCGAGACTAGTAATAATCACGGGGCTATTTGGGTCTTTCTCTGTATCAACATTGTTTACATTAATCACCTTAGCGTTCATGTATATTTTTAAATTATACCCTTTTCTATATAATTTGTGAAAAACACAACATTAATAAACATTTCCCCTCAACTCTTCATTGACGTAACCACTATCTGATAAGGAAACATGACAAGCCGGTGGTAGATTGTTGACGAATTCTTCTCTCATACGCTGACCTTTAAAAATAACAAATGGTGGGATGTATTGTCCAACTGCGTTGCAAGAAGAGACTATCACAATAACATTCTCGTCTCTTTCGACGCTAGTGAGAGCAACCACTTCTTTTTCCCCTTCTTGGCAATGACTTGTTTGGGTTGTTGTTAAGAGAAAACCCCGTCTCATTCACCTACGCTGTGGTTTTGTGTTGACACTAATCGTCGAAGTAACAGATTTCAACAGTTAAAAAATCACTCACAACTTCCTTATTAATTTCCTCAGCACGAGCTCTTGAAAGTCCCTCAGACTTTCTTAAACTTTAGAAACAATCTTCGCCAGCTAATCCTTTGAGTTTCCAAGGATGTGGAATTTGATTTATTATTACATATCGAATCACAGCTTTACGAATTGTTTCAGGGGTGCAGCCTAGTCTTTTTCCCGCGAGAGTCAAAATACGCAACACGAACTCTTCCTCCTGTTCTTCTGTCAGTACTGTGGGATGTCCTATGGCTTTCGGTTTTGTACTTTGAACAATTTCATCATTATCACCCAAGGTTAGTCTCAACCTTTCGACCTGCACTTTCCTTCGCAAAGTTTCAAATTTACATTGCAGAGCTGTGAAGCTCCACGTAAGCTCAAATCACCTTTAGTTACACTTCGGATGGCCTTCTCCATGTCTTCATTATTTCACTTGTATTTATGTTTTGATTTGTATGTCCGTACAATCTAAAAAGAAAATGAAATGTTTTATTTAATATACATGCATCTAAACCATAAATACAAAATTAAATTCCATAAATTAAATAAATTCACATATGTTTACACCTGACTCAAATAGCCCCGTTTCGCACATGCTTACGTAGGAACGTACTACTTTCACACTAGACAGAGGAGAGCACCAAAAATGGCGTTTATAACATGCGGACGTTCTGTTTTACGCGTACGGTAATAATTTTACAAATATATGCATTTACACAGGTTCAGCACCTTATATCATACAGCCACTATTTTATATCAGAGCAAAATATGTTGTATTGCAACTCACCTTGCTCAGAATAGTCGCAAATTCACAGCAACTGATAAGAAAGCAGCAAATCAAAGACACACACACCCTTCCCTTTGCCAACGAACTCACAACTGAGGGGAGGTTCAGGGTACTGGTGCGCATATTAAATGCGCAGTGGCATTTTTTCTTAAGTTTGACCCAAATAGCCAGTTGACTCAAATAGCCCCGGTCTACCTTACGCTAATATCAAAGTAATCCTATTGCCCCACATGAACTTTCGTGTCCCTATCCAGCTACTCTAAATGCAGCCCTCCTCAATGCAAACATATCTAGAGTAGGGTCTAAATCAAATTCAAAGGTGTAACATTCTATGGAAAGATGCAGTGACGTAACAAACTGGCTCTGTGCTCCCCCATCCCCCATCCCGCGCAACTTAAATTGGTGCGCTCTTTATGATTACTGAATCACAACAGCCGAGCACCACAGGGGTGGGGTTTTTCGCCCCTGACAGGATGATTACAAAATAAAACAGTCTTCCACAGACAGTGGATAATTTAGCCTCTGAGAAAACTTTTAGATCTCAAATAAAAATTAAGTAGGTTTGTAATACTTGTCATCTTAATGACGTTGAATATGTTATTGCGTTCTTCCTTATTTTCTTAATGTTCCAATGTAAACTGGCCTTAATGTACTATATTAGTATACTGATAAATAATGTGCAGATGTTTTATTTTGGTAAAGAAATCCAACCTCATGTAAATATTATTCACAGTTCGCAACACTGCATTCTCCTTATTAGCACTACAAAATACTAAATGTCTAATAAACTAACAAAGAGTCATTTGAATAATGATTTAAAAAATACTTTATACCAGATTGGCAACACTATAAACCCTCACATTATTACTACTAATATAATACTAGTAAGAGAATTTTAGTTTCGAAGTTGGATACCCTGTAACTGAAAAACGAAGCACAATGAGACAATTCGACCCATGTGGAGATTTTATCTTCTTGTTTGTCCGAATAATTTAAAACCACTCTGTATATTAAACAAATTCGTTGTCAAAAATCAATGATTCGGATTTTATCACAACTTATTCTGAACTAAACACGTATAATAAAAATAAATTTAAAATATGTTCCAGAACTGCTCAAGATATGTTCAAATCTAATCTTCAGATATACATAATCTCTCCACACCTTTTGAACACGTTGATTACACTTCCTGAACACAACCCTTATGGAATTTTTTTTTTAAATATTTCCCTCCAAAATGTGTAAAATACATTTTTTACAGTGTAGAAAGAGTTTGAACTAAGTTCTAGTGTTGGGTAACTAAAGGATGTGTGTGTGTTGTGTGTATGTATACATAACAGCGCAGAAGGATGTGAGAAACCCAAGAGAGGATGGGGAAAAGAAAAAAGGGGGGTTAGATGTAGGGGAGAGTGAGACTTCGTCAAAAATTCAATTAAAGCCGTCTCTCTCCCTAACTGGAAATCATTGCGGAGAAATCCCTTGGTAGATATGTCTATTTCTCTCTCTGTGTAGTACCACTACGTTTGGTTAGAGAAAAAAAAAAGGATTATTGTTTTTCGGTTTAGGTCGTTAGTATATAGGTTGCTTGCCTGTTGCAGTTGGGAGTTAGGGGAGCCTGGTGGTTGGTTGGTCGGATGGAGAAAGAAAGAAAGACTATTCGGTGGCGTAAGTGAAACACTGAAAAAAAGGGGAGCATGCGCGTAGCTGCGATAGATCAAAATAACCAAAAGTGAGCAATCACCATGACAGCAAGAAGATCGACAGTTTTTTTTGTCAGATTTCTCCCTCACTCCTGGTGTGTGTGTATTTTTCTGTTGTTTTTTTTCCTCTCATGTACACGTGGATATATAAACAGGATGAATAAGAAGTCCACGCCCATAATGAATTACAATGTTATTACATCTTGGCTACTCTACACACAGCCGTACACGTCATGCACGACTTTGATAACTTATGCTATCGAAAAGCACGACACGAACTACTTCACACAATAACTAAACGTCTTTCCATGAGATAAAGATATCTACATGACACCTGCTGAACCTCCTGTAGCCTCTTCGATAGTTTGGCTACAGGATTGATTCCCGATGCTGACAATTAAGTCTCCCAGCAACATTGTACGACAATCAGGTTAGGCGGACTCAATATTTTCACACCACATTCAGATGTTGAAAGTTACTAACTTGAGGCATGCATTCATTCTTATTTCATAGTTTATCTACAATTGTGAAAATTCCTGAAGTTATTTTATGGTTAACTCAGAGGACGGGGGGATGCATTTACTGCTAATATTGTTTAACGTTGACAAAACGAGAAATCGAGTCTTATGACAATTTATAACATCTTTTTAGAAAGTGTTGCAAAACTCAGCATCTTAAGAGGATAGTCTACTTCCTGTCCTCACTAAAAAGTTTACATTGGTGCTTATGGACAGAAAATGGTTACCGAATGCCATGAGTTTCTAAGGAAAGAATTTTTTCAGCATTCTTCAGAAGTTTGTGAACGGGTTGAAGTACTTAGAACATACATTTGTCTCCTAGTTTTTCAGAAATGAATTATTTAAAAAATATACAGTATATGTATAAATAAATAATAAATCACAGCCATATTCAATCCACTAGTGGATGAGGCCTCTCCCCGAAGGGTGGAGTTGGTCTACTGCTCCCACGCTGACCAGACGGGTTGGGAGAGGAGAGCCGAAGCTCACACTGTGATCGCCACTGTCTTTTATTCACAGCAGCTCCCCAACTGTCCTCACGATGCTGGATCAACACCGAAATTTTTGAACCCGCACAGGGCAATCGAACACGGGGCCGCTCGCACTGAAGTCGAGCGCGCTACCGACTAGGCTACGCAGGAGCTCATATATATATATATTAATAATTCGGGTGGAAATATAGCATACGTTAAATTCTTTATTTTGTTATTCGAATACTGTTCTGGCAATAGGGGACGCCATATCCCGCAACTGAACTATTTCGACTCCCTGCTCCTAGTGTAAAATTTTAGTTCCTCCCTTCAATATTTTTTTTTTATCTAGATAAACTTCTGAAGCAACATTATGTGAAAACGTATATCTTTCACTTTCAATAATTTTAATTCATTTTTGGTCTTTAGGTATCCATGACTCATACTGGGATAGGGCAAGAGAAAGGATGCAGGACTGAATCGACTAGAGTCTAGGTTGAAGGTATCATCCCGGCATTTGCTTGGTCAGACTAACGACAAAAACCTAAAAAAAAAAAAATAGCTCAGTCAGTATGGTCGGTCGCTAGTATCTAGCCCACAAATTCCCGGGTGCGAAACTAATACTTCAGTCACTAAACCACGGCCAGTCTGTACTTCCAATGTACATCATCAAAAGAAGAGATAATAAAATGTTGAACTCCGTGAAGAACCCAAGTAAACAGAGAAGTGAACACATTATGTGAAGGAAGCTCAAAAATGAAATTAGTTTTTAAAAATATTTTAGGTAATAAAATATTATGATGCAATGAATGATTTGAAAAATAAATAATTCTTTTAACATTGATGACCCGGTATTCCTGCAATGTTCAACTCATTGAGAACGTAGACGAAATATTTCAGTTATTAATCATTTCTTTCTCTTGTGTAGGATAGGAAATTAGCATTTGAATGAAAAAATAACATTTAAAAAAAA
>JAGDQP010028988.1:4526-23723 GCA_022664845.1 Lepisma saccharinum
TTGGTTGACTGGCATGAAATGAACATTCATTAGCTTCGTCAGATATGCGTCAAACATTGAATTTATACCACTTATAGTACAAATTTATACTCATTATGTTACCCCCTAACGTTTGCTTTAGCTTGCGTAAGTTTTTCTATAGTTCTTACGAATATGAAACATAATTTCTCTCCCAGATACAAATTGTTCCTTCTACGAACATCTGAGCTAGTTTAGCGTCTTGGTGAGATTCGTTTTACACCGTATGATGAAACAAAAGAAAATCTAAAAAACGCTCCAGTTTATAGATATTGACAATATTATTGAACATCTAAAAAATGCATAATAGTGACTTTCATTATTAAAAAAGTGGTTACGTTTTTCTCTCATTTCTACCAGGCATTACAAAATTATTGAAATTATATATTTCACATTAAATATTTGCTATGTGTTGCTATGTAAATAATAACCTTTTAAATAACTTATACAATGTATGTATCATGATAGGCCATCCAACTTGACGTAAAAGATGATAAACATAAGTAGACTCTCAAAAGAGTTTGAATATATTTATTATTGATTATGCAAGAACACGCATCAATATTAGGATGATTATCCAACCAACACATTTAAGACTGTAAGTATCCCAGAAGTTACTTGATTACAGTAGAGACTTGATCTCGGATGTGATGTATGTCGATTTGCATTCGGTACTCATATACAGTTGTTATAATAAATATTAGACCAGACTGATATGAACGAAGTACCACATGGATTACCGGACTTCAGTACCGAGATGTTCAGAACAACACGTACGTACATTACGACTTGACGGCCGATCTGTTTATACACAACGAAAGATATAGGCGGTCCAAGCTTGTGGAATCTTACTCTGTGCTTCACTACCTTTCAAACGGTGTATCACACCTCAAAGTTGATGAAGGGGTTCAAATGTTACAACATTTTTTAGCCGAATCACAGAATTTTCACAAATTATAGAAAAGTTTGTGTCACTCTGTCTTTCTTTTGGTATTAGCCCCAAATAGTTGATACGCGGGGTGGGTGTGGGGGGTGGGTTCGTGGTCAATTGCGGGCTCCAACAAGTTCGGGTAGGGATTTTGGTACTGGTATGTTATTCACGACCATAAATTGAAAATAGTGCCGGTCTGCATAACTTCATTCCATTAACGAAACTGTCTGAAGTTCTAGTATATATTACAATAACATTATTATTGTTAATGAAATGTAAAGTGCATATGTATCTGTGGTACTTAAATCTGAGTGTAGTATTTGAAAGAGACCAGCTGAAGCAGAGCTGGAAGACGGAAAACGTTTCCGTGCCACAAACAATTTCTCCCTTTCGCTTTGGCTTCATTTGACACTTTGTGACTAGTTGACGCGACCCCCACTTCTAGCTCTGAGACAGCAGGGTTTCGAATGACAAGGGTACATTTGCAGAGGCTTCTGGATGTGTCAGCTTGGAGACGGAAGAGATGATGAAAAGAAAGAAGAAAACTAAGTATAGAACAGAGCAAAACTGTCACTTGACCCCCGTTCAACGAAAATGTTGTCACTGTGAAATAGTTTCTTTCCTTTCCCCTTTTTAAACACGGCTCTTAACACTATTAAATTAAAAATCTGTTTTGGTATTTTCTGGAAAGTAACTATAAATGGGCTCAATAAGTAGATATTTTAATAATTAGAAATATGTTTTCTCTCAGACTAAAAATATGGTAAATATTTTTTCTAGTCAATTGAAAAAGTCTTGACAAGAATTTAGCGTTCTTAGAGTATCAAAGTTTTGATGTCCTTCTTGGAAGTCATTATCAAATCTGAATATAATAATGCTAGGAACCGCGTTAAGTTTATATTTACTAGACATTATGAAGAGCTTCATTTTGTAGTGAGGGTGAATAATATTTGGGAGGAAATTAAAGGGTTCATTGAAAACAATATTCAATATTGATTGTATTTGTATAAGAAGGAGGAAACAGCGATTGGTAGGAATTAAGTTTATTTATGGCCTTTAGTCATGTAACGTCAGGCCGGACGATTGGTAGGACACAGTTCTTTAAGCTCTTAACTTCACTTTCCATATCCATAGGAGTTTAAATTTCGATATATTATTGTAGTCTAGTATTGTAGCTTTGTAGCAAAATTTGGTGATTAAGTTCTCCAAACATCTGAAAGGATCTTTCTAAAGGAATCGTTTAAGTTTTTGTTACACATTAGAACATTCGCACAGCAAGGAACAAAATGGAGTGAAGAAGTGATTTTTATATATTAACCGTGTTAAATCCATACGTTTAAATGGTGGCGTGCATACTGACAAAGTAGAGTAAGGCGGAGCGTATCCTATACGAAAATAGGGTCAGAGTACGACATAGCTCCGACTTAGTATATCGATGTGAGGCTACACAAACGAAAGTTGTTACCTACAATTTAAATACGATTTGAAACTCCAACTAAACGAAAATACAACTTGTTCGGAAATATTCAAAGGCCTAAACTCCAGGATAATCATAATAAAAATCAAGTAATAAACTTTGATATTGCACTGTATTCACTTTTCCCACCTATTCCATGAAATTCAAAATCATACCATGAAATTTTCGAGAAGGATAAAGCCCCCCCCCCCCCCAACAAAAAAAAAACCATGATGAAACTATAGGCAATTGTTGTCTTGATGATCGCGGAGGCAAAGTTTGAGAAAGCGGTACTACCTGCTGAATATGTTATCGTCGTTCTTCCCCTTTAGTGTACGTGAACTGCTTATTTAGTATACCAGAGCTGTTTAAAAATCAACCGCACATGATTCGATAGGGAAAAATATGAGAACAGAGAGAAAAGGTTATGATGTAAAACTATTACTTTCGTTTCTTGTCCACATAGTTGCCAGAAAAGTTCAGGCCCTTGTTTAACGTAGCACCAATTTTTCGCCGCGCCAGTACAGTCACGGAAATATGTGCTGCGGGCGTTGAATAAAAACTAACATTTAGCTTTTTATTTAAATTATATTTTTCGGCAAGGCAGGCAGTTATGACTAAGCCGTGACATGTCTGAGGAACATATGTGGCAGGTTTAGTCTAAAGGGTACCTATCTAGTCCATAAATATAAGGTAAATATAAGTTAAATGCTAGACCATAGACCAATTAACTACTAGATTCCCGCAGTGTATATTTCCGTGACTGTACCAGTCAGTTTTTGTCTAAAGGAAAGAGTTGTACAGCATCCATCCATTAATTTTCGGCACCATTCTCTCAGATAATTTTCACTCATCACTTTAGCATCATTAAGTGACAAAACCTTCCATAAATGTAATTGTGCAGATGTCCATGAAGGGAAAACAAATACAACACGCAATTAGGACTCATAAACTCACTTTAAAGTCAGTCAAATAGGTAGTGAATGATACTACTCAATCATTTCACAACTTTTGAACAAATTTCCGCGAATTTCGAGGACAATTCCCCGAGTAAAATTGTCACAGACAGATTGAGTTATTGTTGCTGTCCATCTCCTGGTTGGAGCCTCAAGACATTGTTCTTTGAGAGGGACTGCGAAAACTGATGATAATGTAAGACAAGTGCCTGAATGTAAGTGTTGAATATGTGGAAATGTAGTGTAGGTATGTAGGTAACGTCAGAGTGTAATAACATTTTGTTCTCCATATCTCACCTTTTTGGTTAGCTCATCGGATATATATTTTGGAATAGCTTATGTATAATCATGTGATGTTTTAATTCCTCTAAACTTCGGTTTATCCCCGTTACCTTAACTGTTACGTTTAATACTTCTGCTGCGACTGCAATGACAAACAAAGTTAAACTGTGATTATACATGACTATACGGTAACCTTATATTGTCTGGAAATACCATATTACAGAATGTTGTACAACACGTGAATAAAGTATGATAAATGGAATTTGCACTTTTATACGGTTCCGGGATTGAACGTTGATACAAAATGCGTTCGTTCCTTCCATTCCCTTCTTTTCCACGAAAGTTCTCTGTTACCTTTCTCATTCATTGTTTAGTGCAGTTGTCAAAGAGGATTGCAAAATCATATGTTTCCTTCTTTTTCTTTACCTTTATCCGTACATCCGTTTTTATTTTCCCTTGAAAAAGTATAAAGAATAGAAAAAATAGATTGGTAAAAGAAAAAGGAAGACGAAGCTATTTCATGCGCTTGTGTGGAGGAAAAGTCTATCTTGGCATCATAAATCAAGACTAAACCAACTCGCGTAGTTCTGATACGTTCGAGACAGATTCAAATATATAGTTCTCCCAGGAAGCAACGGAACAATTTTTATAAGATGAGAAAACGGGAGAGAGAGTGAAAGGGGTTGGATGAGAAGCAGAATGGATAAAAACGCGGGCAGTTAAAGGGAGAGGAAGGAGGTGGAGAAACATTTCAAAATATGCAGCAGCTTGTTCAGAGGAGAGAGAATAAATTTGTCAACGTCATAAGTTGGAATCCCCGTTTTCCTGTGTATGAAAAGGGCAAAACCAGCGTAGCAAAGTGAAGGCGAACGCTGATGTGCACTCTTTGCTTGCTTGCCTGCGCGCTTTATATCATGAAGAAATTTTCTGAAACCAAGAAACTGGGACGAGTAAAACTGTGCTTGTCATGGCATAGAAAATCGTGTCTGGGAATGAACTTGACACTATAAGTTGAGCAAACCATCATATGCTCTATCCTCCCGTGTCAGTAAAAGAATAGTAAATATGCATAAAACTATTTTATTTTATTTTCTGTGTCTAATTTCTAGAATTTGTTGAAATTTATGATTTAATCTCATCTAAAGATCTGAGAAATCACTAATATGTAAGTTTTAGTACGATACAAAAACGCCTATGGTCAGAAACCGTCGCTATTAGAGGGAAGGAACTAAAAAATAACATTTTCTTCCTGGGGTGAGTGGTAATGCTCATTGCCTTCTAATCAAAGCGTCAAGGGTTTAATCTTCGGTGGTGAAGCAAGTGGTTCGGAGCCTACATTAAACTGTGTATCTCGCCCTTAGCACATCATCTTTATCCGATGGAAGACTATAACGTGAAACTACCGTCGGTTTCCCTTCACCAGGGACCTTCGGGTCAGGGCTTGCCTTCAGGCAGAACGCCCATCGTCATCATATTTCAGGACCTAAAGTATATACATCTAAATAGATAAATTAATTGGTTAGTTGATTATTTACTTTATTTTATCTTATCAATATACGGTTCAAGAACTAGTAGCACAGTTAACTAGGCTGTGAAGGTCGCTCTCGTTGCATAAAAGTAATCCCGGAAATAGCTTCAAACAATGCGTCTTGAAAACAAAATGTGGGAGGAGTTACAAGGTTCACTTTAAGAAGTTATTAAGACAGATTTTTCCTTCGGATATTCGAAATGTAAGTTAAAATACCTACAGACTTGTCATTTTGTAGCATTACTTGAAGAACAGCTCTTATGCCCTTAAACTCCCTCGCTTTGACCGGCAGCATATACGTGCGTACCTTCAATATAACTGGTCAGAGGGTAAAGCAAGCTGGCCAATTTTCTATAATTGCAAACGCAACACATAATGTTAGCAAAAACGAAGCAACTGCAATAATTTTGCGATAAATTGGATTTGATGAGAGACGTGGGACGTCTGTTTCGTAGTTTGACTCAATGCGATACAAGTGGAAACAATTTGAGGACAAATATTATGATGCACTTTCAAGACACAGAACTAAATCCTCATTGAAAAATTGGTCAAATTATGGAAGGTGCAAGAGCTTCAGAGGAAGAATTAAAGGGTTAAAACGCAGTTGCAAGAAGCATATTCCTAGGCATTTTATGTATGGTGCACCACACATATTTACACTTCTAATGCACTTTTTATTGTTGGAAGATCTTGTGTACTTTTTAAGGATATAAATGGCAATATGCGTTCAATGAAATTCCTCTCACAAAGAAACGACTAGAACATGTCTTTACAACTAGCTACTAAAGCTACGAGGGCGATAAGGGGACTGTGATTGATTTCCTAAATATTGCGAACTTCAGCTTTAACCATTGGAAATAACGTGGAAATGGATGTGATCACTTTGGCAATAGTATATAAGAAAAAAAATGTTTCCTGTTGACTCTTGCTGTTTTATGTCTGGCATATATTTTATTTGAGATACCTTTGCCAGCTACCACATTATCAGATTTCCATCTTCGCCGTATCAGATTTCCGCTGTTTTATTCCGAGTAACTAGTTTGAGAGAGGATCTTTAAATAAATTAAAGGCCTTAATCTTTAAAGATTTAAAGAATCTTTAAAGGCCTTAAAATAAATTCAAAGTTCAAATTAAGAAAACTTGGTTGCATCACTAATTTAGAAAATCCTTTTTTTGTGTGTGTGTGTGTGTTGGTTCCTACATATCTGAAGATATCACAACCACTTTTGAAAAACAAGTTATGCCTTATTTCTTCCGGGACGATCCTCGCTTCCATCTTCTTAGACTGTTGATCCCAGTGCTCGAAACGGGTTAGAAAAGGTAAGGTACACTTGGAGAAGTGAGATAGAAAAGTAAGGGTAGGCTTGCACCTAGTGGTGGCGATTGCCCATTGAAATTAAATGAAAACTGTAAGGGCACGGCGTGCCCCTCGCCTCCCCCTACTTCAAGCACTGATTGATCCTGAGATCCAGACAGTAAGTCCGACAGACCATGGAATTTTGGGGTTAGATAAATGAAAAAATAAATGAATACAAAACTAGATTATTATGATCTATCAAAACTTTCCATCCAACTCTTTTCAAAAGATTTCAAGAACACTATGGCCAGGACCCCCTGGGAGCCCTACACACGAATGCTGAAGTATCAGAAAGAGCACCAAATAGCATCCGCACATTCATCCCACACGCGGCTGCACTACATACGGGTACTCATGGTTCATTTCAAAAATAGCAATCTGTAATGTTATGAGAAATGAAAATGATCGAATTTTAATAAATTCCTTATGGAACAACAATTAGCTTGAATCAGGAAGAACGGTAGTTCTTCGAGTGACGCTCACAAACGAGTCTGTTAGCGGCAATCACATATATACAGCTAATTTCGGCTCTAGCGAACTATAAGCTCGATTTTGATGCTTGAACTTCCATTCGTAAGGTCTTTGTCATACTAAGACACACAAAAAATATTGGATCGGTACGACCTCACCGGGCTCCCTAGGGCGGTTTGAAAAACATTCAAAATTTTACATTTCTGATGATAGCACTATCCACAGACCATATGGGCGGCCAAAACTTGCGGAATCCTAATCTATGCTTCAATAACTTTCAAACTATGCATCACACGTAAAATCAGTGAAGGGGTTAAAAAGTTATCTTTTTAACCGAGTCACAGAATTTTCACAAATGTTCAGAAGTATTTGTCTGTCTCTCTTTTCGCTTTAGTCCCAAATGGTTGGTACCAGGGTGGGTTGTGGGGGCGCAATTGCTGGTCCCGTTAGGGTAAATATGTTACTGTTTTCAAGATACGAAGCTTACCATGGCCCAAAATCGACTTTTGTATTTGGACTTTTTTTTTAATAGGCAGCCTTACTAAATAAGTGACATCAGTACAAAAACCCCTTCAGGGTAAAGTGCAAACTATTGATGGATAGACTAAATTGGTAAATCCTAAGCAATACTTAAATACTTTACCCAAGATAGCTTCCAGTAGAATCGGTCTATCGTGCACGTGGCATAGAATTTCGAAGACGACCTAATTTCCGTTTACAAAGACTTCTCTGTATTCACTGTTGTACCATTCTGATTTATCTTCACACTGATCGATTAGCAATATGATTTATTTAAGTATATGCCCTAAATTTGTATTAATTCAACTGTCAGTAGAAACTCGTGATATATAGCGTAATCGCAACTGTATGGGCTATGAAAGTTAATGACAACTACTTTCACTCTTTTACAAAAATCTTAGATACACGTAGGCTAGGTATTGCAATTGCAGCCAATTAATGATCACAATTATGACCTTACACAACCGTACACACTTTCATTATATACCAATGTCCATTTAATTCTACATATTATACGACAAATCTTACGCTCACTTAAGGCCTTTTGATTCTATTTTTATAAGACAATCTAAAAACATACCTGTGGCCTTGCATTACTATATTTAGCGACAAACTATACACACACTTACGGCCTTGCGTTGCCAACTATAGTACAACCTAAATCAGCTAGCTCCCGGCTTCTGCCTCAAATTAATTAACCAAATTGCCGCTAGAGCGACTTGGAAACTGCAACAATTTCTTCATTCATTCTTTACTGAAACTGCCTTTTCTGATCAGTTTTACAAATGGTAATGACGCCCAAAGTTATTACAGCAATCATGCTTTAAAATGGTAGGCGATGTTTTCTACTCCCGTAGACATGTACAGAAATCTGAATATCTCAAAAACCAGAAGAGCTAGAGAGATTAATCAAAAACCGTTGTGTAATCCCTAATGTGTACTTTCAGGATATTGAATTACCTTTTCTCAAAATGAAATCCTTTATTCGAAAAGTAGGCAAAATACTGAGTAGCGAATTGTATAAAATTGCATTATTAAACCAGTTTTTGGGGTTGAAAGAGGTTAATATCAGGCTGCCAATTTTTATAATATTAAGACCAACGTATCGACCTAGTGTCTGCATGCAAATACATAGTGGTCCTAAATTACACCATTTTATACGGGATTTCAAACATGGACCTTTGCGAAAGATGCCGGGTTTCGGACTTAAATATCTTAGATGGGTCCTCATAAAATTTTGAGCTTAGAAGCCAGTTTTGTATGCGCCCAATTCAAGCAAACATTCAATCTTTTATTTCGAAGTGGTTTAGTCAGTGTAAGAAGATTTTCTCCATCATACTATGCAAATGCAAATGTGGTATCTTCACAAAGACCGACATTTTTCTATGCAGCAGTTGAATATAAGACTGCATTTTTGTAATGTTTAAACCTATCAACGAAGAGCCTTTATACTAAGTACCGTTGCGTTGAATTACATCCATTTTTTCTACGGGTGTTCAAACACGGCGTTTGGCCGAAAAATGTCAGATTTTAGGCTTACATTTCTCAGACGTGTTCTCATGAAAAACTCTGAAATTTAGTATTAGCGCAGTGTTGTATGTGCCCAACTTACAACAGAAATTGCATTTTTTATTCCAAAATGATTTGGTCAGTACAATCAGATTTTCTTTGTCATATCATGCAGATGCGAATGTGTTATCTACTCAAAGGCCACCATGTGTTTCTTTAAGGAGTTGAATATAAGCCTCAAATTTCTCTTTTGATGTTTAGAACTAACAACAGGGTAACTGTATACAGAAAACCATGGCACTGAATTACACATTTTTTACGGGTGTTCAAATTTGACACTTTAACGAAAGATGCTGGATTATGGGCTAAAATATCTCAAATGGGTCATCATAGAAAAATCTGACATTTGACTTCGCGGAAGCCTTTATTTACTATTCCATTTGAGTTACAGAATCCGAAAAGTCACTAAAACTCTCTACACCACGTTAATTTTGACCACTAATTAGGTCTTCTATCTGCCAAATGCTATGAGCTATCGAAAGGTGCTTTCTTTAAAATTTGTTCGAAATTTATCACTTGTTTTAATGGGAGCAAAATCAACCCCTGTTGGCATTAAAACTTTGAAGCTTCACCACCCGTAGAGGTATTCTCGAATCACCCCTGATTTCAGAAATATCACCACGTGAATCCGCACATGCACTTTGGTATTAACATTTTTCTTATTTTAAGATTTCTGTGCAGTACGAGCTGCGTTGTGGCCCTGTTACGGTTTCACTGGATCACCCTATACATATATATACAGGGTAACTGATAATTCCACGTATTCCCTTGAAGAGACTATAGTACAGATAATTTGCAAGTATACCGGTGTATATATATACTAAGCGCTACATCATACAAAAATGCAAAGAATATTTATATTTCTAATATTTGGAATTAATCCTCATCTTCAAGAATTACTAACAAAATTCATACAAAACAAATATGAATTCATTACATTTAAAATCTTTTGACCTACAGGTTCACAAACATTTTACATCATCGGCTAGGTTACGTTGTCTCCTCAAATCTACCATGACTTCATTACAATTAATTTCTTCATTTTCCTCATCATTGCTAGCAAAATCTTTAGAATGATAATTAATCTGAACTTGGACATATTTCTAAATTTATTGAATTCATCTTTTGAAAATGATTTTCTCGTTTATAAGAGATTGCAGTCACACCGTATTTTGAGTGAGATTACTCAATATTTTGCAACGACCTCGAAATACTATATCTAGTTTGGGGTTATAATGCTTGATCAATGAAGACCTTTGAAAGTTTCCTACAAGCATAGTTCTTCAACTGGGAATTTAACTGGTAAATTCCTTTGATTGTTTATTTTCTCTCTTCTCTTCCAGCCTTTAAAAATATTTTCTGCAGCTATTTTGTAAATATCCGCTGAGTTATTATTATCCAAAATATCAAGATCACAAAACCATCTATCATCCAACGAATTATAAAGTTTCCGTCCTATGTACAATTAGCTGGACTTTCAGATTTACTGCAGTTTATAGAATGAGCTATACTACTACAAAATTGAAACCAATTGCATTGAGAGGAATCAATATATGGCAAAATTCCTTGTCGCCCTGGATTGCCACAACGATTTTCAAGTATCAACGGACTCCGTACATATTTTTTTGTTTCTTTTACCATATGATGAGGAAGGACATTGACCCATATTGCCTCCCACTCACTTTCTTTTCTTCGAATAGCGCAACAGAAATCTACTGCGGACATTTTATCGCGCCACCATGCAGACCTCATGCACTTAATGAACGAAGCGGGAATAACCCGATAACTTCTGGACAGAAGACCAGTTTTTATCCAAAACGACAGTGATTTGTGTTTATTTCCACTTTCAAAAGTGCAAACTGTGTTAATAACCCTGTGTACATTCTTTGTGCAGTGTTTATTATTACATTTCACTTAAAAACATGTAGAAACACCCCTTTTATTGAACTACTTTTTGTGTTGACGTAATATGTGCAACTGATCAGAGCGGCGCAGTGATACTTGATACCCCATAATTACAGTGAACGGTCGGTGCCAATGTCTCGATTTGAACCAAAGGTCTTGATTGGTTCCTTTCAAGTTTTCAACGACTGTTTGGTGTAACACTCAGGTCGCGCGACCTATGCTGACGCGAAGTTTTTACTCGTTTTTGGAACGTGTATGAAGGAAGTGGGATGTGAAGGCTGATGACACAAACCAACGCCATTAAGTTACTATGGACAACGATATTTCTTATTTATTAAAACAAGTTTTACGTCTTCGTAACTTAATTGAGTTCTACATTCTTGCTAGTGACAGTGCACCAAAACTAGTGAGTATATATTGCAGAAATCCATGTTTTTGGAGTTTTTACGCGTCTGTTGTATCAAGGCATAGTGAAAAAGTATTGATAGCAGCTCGAATGAAACTGTGTCTGTATCCGTTTCTCGGTTCGTATCGTTATTCCGATCCCTGACAAGTGTGTCTGTTCATGTGATATACTAATCAAATGTTAGTGTTCTAATTTAAATAAAAAGTGGCATACAAGAAGTAATATGTAACAAAGCTCGAGCCGTACTTATGAATGTGTTGATATTTTAGCCTTTTCATAAATTTGCATAGAATTTTATATTGTGTTTATGTTTCCCCTAACTGGCTTTCAGTAGGATGTAAGAGGACTATTTACGATGGTTTATAAAAGTGTGTGCTAGTCAGATGATGTTATGAATTGAGTTTTGAAGTGAATTTTTGTCCAAAAGAGGAAACAGCATGTATGTTGGAGGCAATATCGTTTCGGCAGGTAGTATATATTGGTGAAGTGTCAATATTAACGATATTGATCAGCGTCGTAGGAAGGCGTGACGCTAGTGTCAAGCCAAGGAGCCTTTGGGACTTCGGCGTATGGCTATAGTGTACTTTATCGCCACCACCACTACCGCCAAGTCAGCGACATATGCTTGTTTGTTCCCCCGTGAACAAACACCATTATAACCAATCTTCATTAACCAAGTTTTATTATAAATACCTTTTACATTTCTGATCGTTCTTTCTGCCAGGTTGGTCTGTGAGTTTCTCGGCGACAAAGTTATATCCTGAATACCCAATGAAAACAGGAAATGTTTGAAATAGTCGTTGCTAAAAGTGGACGAACTATCGTGAACTACCTTCATTACAAATTCGAATTGAAGAAATTTCTTCAATTTCTCACATATAGCTTTAGATGTTAGAGTTCTCAATGGCTCTAATAAGGCAAATCTACTAGCTGAGTCCAGGATTACTAAGATGAATTCGAAATTATTGCTTCAAGGCAATTTTCCCATCATGTCTATGAAGAACGTGTGATTTGGACGTAATATCTTTTTACTAAAGTGTATGCCCATATTTCTTTGCTGTAATCTTTACAGCGTTGATATAGGTCACTCTGTTGGCCAAATTTAGTTAAACCTTTAAATATATGATCCCATGTAAATCTAGAGGCAATTTTGGCTGAAGTCTCTTGATAACCGTCATGTATTTCTCCTACCACTTGACAGGAATTTTTTTTCATAATAGTATAAATCAACGATTTTGGAACCACAACTCTCAGCCCGCCGTTCTTCCTTCCTTTTGTCTACTGCAAAATAATTAGGTTTTTATTAGAAAACCTTTTACCTGCTGTCCCTGTTTTATTTCCTGGACAATTTTCTTTAGGACTGGATCTTCCCACTGGGCATCAGACGATGGTTTGTTGAAGAATGGCTGCTGCTAAAAATTCATATAAGACAGAGTAGTTGTTATTTCTTCATACACATTGTTCTCAATTACACCTTGTTCTGCAGAAAAAATATTCTAAGTGATTTGAAGCTCTACTTATAAATAAAAATTAGCTATGCTGTTATCTGAGTTTTAAATTTAAACCTGGAGATCTTTTCTAACATAGTTTCATATTTACGTTGCCTATTGTGGTTCTTCAGCATCCACGATGCCGTGCGATTATCGACAAATACTGTGTAGGTATAATTCATAATTTTCCAGGCCTAACATTAGAGTGCAGAGTTCAAGTTCAAATAGATATATTTTTGCTCCAGCGCTCCTCAGGTATATGTTTTGAAAATAATGAAGCAGGAAGAAGGTCTCCATCCTCATCATATTGACTTAACACAGCCGAGTATGTTTTAGATGATACATCAGAATGGACTACAAACGGTTCGTTCAATTTTGGTATCTTCAAAATGACGTGATCTTTAAATGCACGTTTGACTTTGTCAAAGGCTTCTTGTTCTATTGAAGTCCATTTGAAAGCTTTTTCTCAGAACACAAGCTGTGAAATAGTTACAGCAAATCAGCTTAGTTTGGGATGTATTTATGGTAGAATTGTAGCAAAGAACAAATTCGTGCAAGATCCCGTTTATTCTTGGGTGGAACTAACGTTAATCCTCATCTAGATATGAATCTATCTATATCCTCATTTACTCTATCCTCATCTGTATGTGAATTCCCACTTTTAAAAATATAACCCACGAATTTGATGTTTCTTTTGAAAATCGAACTCTTGCGCTTAGAAATGGTTCTTCCCAATTCACGCAAATGATTCAATACGTTTTCCAATAATTTCTTACCTGATTCAACATCAGATGAATGTAACGTTATATGATCAAAAATATTACAATGTTAGCTCCTAGCATATCTCCAAATATTCTATTCATCAAACTACTCAAAACAAATGATGAATTGCAGAATCCCATGGGTTAGAGATAAATTTTGCCATACGTGTAGAAGTGCAAAATGTGGTATCTATTGTACTACTTTTATCAAGCATTAACTGATAGAAAACACTCTTTAAATCAAGACTGATAAATATAGTATCTTTACCTATATTTGCGATTAATACCTCAACATTAGGAGCTGGCAATTGGTTACATACAACCCGCTTTTTATGGTGTTATACGCAAGGACAAACCTTTTTGTCCCATCTGGGTTAGTTACCCGAAATGCAGGGGACGTAAACGGAGAAGTTTCCACAGGTTCTACTACGCCTTGCTTAATTAAGTCGTCTATAAATATAAACAGGAGCTTAGTCATTTAATTCAAATTTGTATAAAGATCCTAACTCGTCCTAATCTATTCGTTACGACATCTTGGTAACATATTAAAAATTTATTTACATAATCCTGTAAGGTAACATCTTTACATAACAATTCATTAAAACACTAGTACATGGATTATCCATTGTTATGCTGTTTGCTATAATCTTTATTCCACCCGCAGAAAATTTCTGGTTTTCCATTGAACCATTGTGGCTTTCCATTCCTTTCGGTGGTTGTGGTGAGTTCGCTTCTACTTTATTTCGCAATTCCGACCTATTTTTTGTAACACAGGAATTCTCCTCCTAACCAGACCATCCCTGATTGTCTATTGGTGGCTGATCCCTGCAGTTAGATAGATTCTCAGGCAGTATACGTTGATTTGAGGAAGGGGCATGAATAAACAGTTTTGTCTCTATATTATATTTTCTAACAAACTTTCCATTGTGTGGATCCACTACTCCGCCATACTTAAATGTGAACGAATTTCCGATTAACAATTCGACCACGGAAAATAGTGTTGTGAAAGTTTTTCCAGCAATGTCGAGTGATATGGCAGCTTCGTGGGTAATTTCCCGGAGCTGCCTTTCGCGTTTGAGGAAGAAACTCTAAGCTAATTGCGTCTTTGTTCTGAAAAAAGAACCTTGCACTGACGAAACAAGATTCTCTTGCTGTGTCCACTATGCATTTCGTCTCTTTACTGAACACTTTTGCTATAATGTATGTAATATAAATCGGGTTTAAGTTCACTACTTTCACCGTAGCATCCTTCCATGTAGATGAATTTAAATGTTTACGTTGTAGAGTACAATGCTTAGTTAAATGCGTATTAGAGCCGCACCGGTAACATAGGCGTGCGCGTTTTTCACTTCGACCTAACCTGTATGCATTAAGTTCGGATTCACTTTCAATAATGTTTCTGGCATCATACAGACTACACAGTAAATGTCCATAATCGACTTTGTACCGATTCAACACGTCGTAATTGCTCACGGTTTCTAACACTTCCAATATTATTTGTAGTAACCGACTAACAAAACAGTCCATTTGGACTTGTGGGGTAACCAAACACGATAGTATCGCTCACAGAGCTGGTTCTTCAAGCTTGTTCCAGAATATTTAAGATGCTGAGCTTTTCGCTCACAAAGCAGGGAATATTTCCCCAGTTTTCAAGTTCTATAAAAGTATTTTCGAGTAGATTTGGAAGTGCAAATACGGGCACAAATTGGATCAGTAAGAGATTGCTGATTGCTTACCAATCATTAGTTTGGGTCAGTAACATA
This sequence comes from Lepisma saccharinum, assembly GCA_022664845.1. Lineage (NCBI taxonomy): Eukaryota > Metazoa > Arthropoda > Insecta > Zygentoma > Lepismatidae > Lepisma > Lepisma saccharinum. Next base: position 19,939 of record JAGDQP010028988.1, read on the forward strand.
TCTAACACTTTGTTAATTTTTCCCCTCGTACGTGACATTGCTGCATTTAGAATTGCTTGTACTGGAGCACTTTTTTCTATTTATAACCTCATCCAATTTTACGAGAAAAACAAATACGGCTTCACTGTCAGTACCATCAATGACCAGAAGTGAAGATATTTGAGAGACCAATTCATGATACACATTTTCTGAAATTTTCCGTTGGAAATTACATTGGATCATTGGTCTTGCCATTGTTCGATTCAGATTCCCCATAATCACATTATTTTCCATCTTATTTTCTATTAAATTGCAGTGCGTGCTTTTATAAGCTGGTTGCAAGTAGGACCAGTTATCTAAATCACTCCCATGGAATGTCTGTCTGCAATCACAAGATGGTCACCTGTACTAGCCGTGGGTGAAGTGTTCACACTTCTCGAAGTATAATCTAAGGCTAGTAATAGCCTACTAGATGCAATCCTAAGTCTACCACAATGATAAGTATGTGCCATCTTTTTCAGTGTTTGTCCAGCACAACCAGGTATTATGCGCCAATGCGACAGGATTACACTCTTTAAAATGGTGATAATTACCTTACTTTGCTTCATTAGTACACTTTATTAAGCAAGCCTTACGATTGTCTACCGTTGCTTTACTCCTGTGCCCTAAACGTGTCTCCACATCATATTCAGCACCAGCTTCAAGGTGCAATGCAATATAAAGGACATGCATTGAATCTGTTTTTTTATATAGCTTTCACTACACTTATGATTTATTTTACCTAGCTTGAAAGGTTTTACCAGTTTAAAAGACCCGGCAATTTTTACTCTGTGGTATTGTAATGTGGAGTACTTTGGTGCGTAGCATGCTTAACACCACCTATAGTTGGTAATCTTTCATCCGTGTACCTAATTTCTGTATTCTTCCCGCCCCAGCACAACAGAGAGCATGAAAACAATCTATAGGTTGCTCCAATGTCTGAAATCAAACTCCCGGACGACAATAAAGTGCAAGGCACACGCTTGATAAGTGGCCATACAATAAAGATGGTCAGTGGTCAAAGATGCTTTGACAGTATAAGTTAAATAGTAGCGGTAGTATCTGGCTATTTTAATAGCAAATAAGTAGGCTGCTTGCATTGATGTACGATAGCCTTTTTTCATGCATTTATTGATCAACTGTGCTCCAAACATCCTCTGCTGTACTGCAGTAACAAGTCCACAAATATATACAGGGTGGTGCAATTAAAAGTTGCCAACCCTTGTATCGCACGAAAGGCTACAAATATGATAAAATGCAAAAACACGTCCAGCATCATTTTGAGGGGCTATCATTTTGAACTATAAAATTTGACTCCCAAGTCCCACCCAAGAGGGCTAGGCGGGGGACAACTTCAAAATTTCAAATTGGAAAGTGTGTCGAATGATATCTCGTTTGAAAGGTCTTGACATAACAAATATTTTGGTGAAACTTTCAAGTCGCTATGTTGTCCCCATCCAAAATGACGGGGGTTCTAAGGTCATGTCTATAAAGTCCGTTTCTACCCCTTGTATCGTCCGAACGGCTACAAGTATGGTAAAATGTAAAAACACGTCCAGCATTATTTTGAGCATTTTGAGCAATATAATTTGGCTCCAAAACCCCACCAAGGAAGGGTAGGCGGGGGCAACTTCAAAATTTCCACTTGGAAAGTGCGTCGAGTGATATATTGCTTGAAAGGCCTTGACAAAAGAAATATTTTGGTGAAACTTTCAAGCCGCTATGTTGTCCTCATCCAAAATGGCGGAGGTTCAAAGGTCATGTCTATAAAGTCCGTTTCTACTCCTTGTATCGTCCGAACGGCTACAAATTCGAGAAAATACAAAAACACGTCGGGCGTTATTTCGAGGGACTATCATTTTAAGATTTAAAACCTGGCCACCAAGCCCCCCAAGGGGTAGGCTTGGGCGACTTCAAAATTTCAAATCGGAAAGTGTGTCAAATGATATATCTTTTGTAAGGTCTTGACAATTAAAATATTTTGCTGAAACTAGAAGTTGTCACCCCTTTATCTCGTAAGAGAGTGGGTTGTTTGAAAAATCCCGAAACACGTCAAATCTAGTTTGGAGGGGGAACGAAATATTGTGATAATTTTATGTGTGTTGTAATATCCTCCGCGGTCTAGTAGCAAAACCTTCTATTTTCTTAAATGCCAACATAGGTCGAATGACATTTGATTTGAAATCTACTTTGATTAAATTTACAAAAGTGGTATTCTTTTTGAATTTAACTAAATACTTTGGAAGAAATTGCGTTGTAAACTTTCACTTACTATACACAGCCTGATCTCCAAAAAATGTCATATTTTACCCTATTAAACCTTATAAATTCCCTCAACCACTCCTCAAACAGCAGATGAAGGCTTTTAGAAATATTACTGAGGTAAATTTGAACATATTGAAACATCCTTCGCGGTGTAGTGGCAAAACCTTCTTTTTCCTTAAACGTCAACATGGGTCGAGTGGCATATCATTTGAAAGCTACTTCGATTCTAATAACAAAAATTGTATTCTTTTTTAATTTGATTAAATACTTTGGGAAAAATTGCATTTCGACACTTTACTAAAAAGGAACACTACCCAAGTGTAACATTCTGATTTTGGTAAAATTTGGCAGGTAGATACTACACATAAAATAAACGAATACGTTTGTTTTTTTGTTTCTGTGGAAAAAAGATTTTAAGGAGCAAAAGCCTCCACCGAAAATTGTGAAAGTGGTTGCCCGAAAGGCGAGAAGAAGTAAACCGAAGTGAATGAAATTGTGCACAGAGTTTGTAGACGTAAAATAAGGGAATATGTTTCGTATTTTCTTGGAAACAATGGGTGGGTGGGGCACGGACCCCTCCAAACTTTTGATCACGAAATATCAAAAGTGCTAATAAGTGTACGTCAAAAGTGCCGAAAGGACATGGAGAATTGCAACGAAACTGTGTGTAGGGACAATACACAAAAAGTAAGAGAATACTTGTTTTTGATTTTGTGCGGAAAAACAATGTGAGGGCAAAGGGCCCCCTCCCAAAAATGTGAAATGGAACGCCACGAGTGCAGAAAGAAGTGGGCCGAAAGTACTGAAATTGTGCACAGATATACTAGACATAAAATAAGCGAACACGTGTTGTTTAGTTTGTGCGGAAAAACAGTGTGGAGGACAAGGCCCCCTCCGAAAAAAGATAAATATTACCGCAGAAGCGCAGGAAGGAGTGGACCGAAGCGAATGAAATTGTGCATAGATATTGTAGATGTAAAAGAAGGCAATACGTGTTTGCCAAGTGTCCCCTCCGATTTGCTTCAAATTTTGCACAGCAACAGTAGACAGAAAATAAAACGACCTATGGTTGCTTTGTTTATGTGGAAAAGCATTGTAAGGGAGTAAAAGCCCCCTCCCGAAATATTACTATCAAATACGCTATAGGTAGGAAACGGCTAGTGTAAAAATAGTGAAAGTCTGCCAATGCATAGATGGCTTGAAAGTAGGAAATATGTGTTACTTTGTGTCCTCGGCTGTTTTGAAGAGGCAAATAACTCTTCAAACATCAAACATGTTGAACACTCTAAGTTAAGACTGGGAGTAGAAAGTAAAGAAAACGTCGTAATAGAGATTGTATTCACAGAAAGAGATATATAGATTGCAACATATCTCCACTCCGACACATTTATGTGTATGTACACAGATATAGACATATAAAAAATATTGTAGAAGTCACTAGCTGATTATGGTTCAAATGTCTCACAGAAAAGGACGTATGTGGAGTAATAGTCGAAACACAA
>JAGDQP010028989.1:6275-23723 GCA_022664845.1 Lepisma saccharinum
TATATATATATATATATATATATATATATATATATATATATAAAATGTTTCTATTTTGATGCTGTCATGCTGTCCATAATCTACATTCTCTTTCTTTCCTCTTTTCCCTTCTCACTATTCGTTCCAATGCGTTTATCAGTACAAACTCTTCTCAGACAATGACCCAACAAATGTTTGTTTGTGTGGGTGGGTGTGATACAAATTCATCATTTTCAGTCATTTTTTTAAAATTGCATATTAATTCTCCTTAGGTATATCTATGAAGGAAATATGTACGTTTAAAACCTTTTTCGGTGCAAGAAAACAATAATTAGTTGAAGCAAAAAAGTGAACATTTTAATATTTTCCATCAGTGCATGGAATTTATGGAACTTACAGAGGGAAACTTTAGTTAAGTGCCAAACTTACACTGGATAAAATGACTTGATTGTATTTTACACTACATAAAACGGCATTAAAAGTACTCTCTCTACACACACTTAAAAATCTATAAATACCACACTGGATATATTGTATAATTCAGCACCAATTTAGACCTAAATAAGATGATAAAAAAAAAAAAAATCAGCAACAAAGATTACTTTTTGTAGGTCGGACTAGAATTTCCTATATTATTTTTCTAGTAAGAAGTAAGTCGGACAACGATTAGCGTTCTGTCGTTTTCGGTATAAGCTGCTGGTGGTAATTTCGAAATAACACCGCATTGCCTATGAGCAATAAATAAATTTTTAGATGATGTGGTCTTCCCTTTGCTACAACGTTGTTGATAGTGAAGACTTCTAAAAGGTTTTAAAAACAAAAAGTACTGTGTTACATAACCAAAAAACTATAAATTAACTACTTGAAACTTGTTCTAAGAAATTAAAAAATCGTTTAAAACTTGACAAAATGCAGTTTCTAACATACACTGTGACTCCTTCCCCCACCCCATGTTTATAGAAGAAGCTTATCATGTGGTACACTTCATTTCATGTTCAAGAATCGATAACATTAAACTTCTTGCAAAATAAATATTATTTATACTAAATATTTCAAGACAATTGAGGACACTGCAAAAAACTGGAGGGGGGAGGTCCCCCCGGCCCCGGCCTAGAACCGCCTCTGGTAGGGACTTCGAAGCCCGCTTAATTTGATTCTGAAATTACTCAATCCACTAGTGGATGAGGTTTCTCCCGGAGAGAGGAGTTCGTCTACTGCTTCCACACTGACCAGACGTATTGGGAGAGGACAGCCGATGCTCTCAACTGTGATCGCCACTGTCTTTAATTCACAGCACTCCTCAATTGCATCCAAATCCTCTTGCTTTGGGAAAAAATCCCTTGTCGGAGCCAGGAATCGAACCCGGGACCCCACGATCAGTATATTCATAATCATATTCAACTGTTTTCTATGCACTGCTGGATGAAGCATCCCTTTTCTCTCCGCCCTGCTATAGTCTAGTGGTTACCGTCGCTTGAGTGAAAACAGAAATCCTAAAAATTAACCCATTTAGCCCCCTGTGAGAATCGAACTCACGACTCCTGGTTTACAAGACCAGTGCTCTAACCACTGAGCTAAGGAGGCGACGAGCTATGTTCTCCGACATTATTGTATGCTTTCTTTGGGGCAGAAAACTTATCAGTAAGCATTTTGACAATGCAAACTATATTGTTGGAAGTTTACTTACGTTGGTGGCTGGTATTTAAATCTCTTTCCTGAACCGACTAGTTTACTTCATTGTAACTGTCGTTATACTTACTTTTTCGGATTCTGTTGCAAACTCGTCTCTCGGAATAATCAAAGGAGCCATTATTTGATGAAAATTGCCGCTTACACAGTAAAACATAGCTGTGTTAATTCAACACAATGCGGTGTCCCAGCGTGACTACCACTTTTGTGTGTTAAATCAACACAACACACGGTGTTGATTTTGGTACTGGGAGAAGAAAAGTACGGCTGCAGCTAGATTTGAACATTGGTTTCTCAGTTAAAAGTCGAGCGTCTTAACGACTTTGCTAAATCGTCAGACAGAAAGAGCACTAATTTGAAACAATATAGAGGATAAAAAAATGTTGCTGAACCCCAAACAAACAAAGTTACTCTCACGACTTATACCATGATTTAATAATTTTTTCATTGGTCAATTAGCGATCACAATCTCCATTTATTGAGAATATGTTCCATTTCCATGAAACCAAGCGCAGCATTTAACATGTTGTTACGATAAGCAGTAGGGCTAATGCTTCTCAAGTGTTTGGCTGTCGCCATTTTGCTTGCTTTCATAGAAATAGAATATTCTCAAGGAATGGGAATTCTGGTTCTCAATTGACAAATAGGAAGTGATTAAACCATGGGATAAGTCATGCAAGTAACTTAGTTTGTTTTCACAGTACCGAAATCAACACCGTGTGTTGTGTTGATTTAACACACACAAAAGTGGTAGTCACGCTGTCGCATATATGGGATTTTACTGTATAATCTTTATTTTTTTACCTTATGCAACCAGCCAGCCATCAAGGAATTAATATTAGAACCAAACGTTGGGTGTCACCTGTATATAAATGTATGTAATTATGACTATTATTTTGATTCAATACTATTCAATTTTGGGTGAAGGTAACAATATTATACACTTGTATTCATAGGGAATAATACAAAGAGATCCAAATCTATATAGTAAGATCAGAGGTTGCCACGAGTAATGGTGGAATACTTGACTCGTCTTATTGTAAAAGTAAAAAATCATGTTCTTTTTCTCCTTTTGGTTTTAACTATAGAATTGTGTTCTTATGTGTACGTGCAGAGAAGCATGTTAGAATCATGTGGTGATACCCGTGTTGGGTGACGTAAACTCTAGCACGTAGACAAAACTGTAACTTTCCAGATCACGTGAAAAGAGCAATGTACACTGAAAAGAGAATTATTAAAAGTAATTGTAAGTGCCGCTCCGGCACACTCAACGATTGGATCTAACATTAAAGACTTCTCGTCGAGAGGGTCTCTGAGCTTATATTCGATTCTTTGTCACAACAGTATAGTTTGATTTTGTACATCATCGCTGTGAAGTAACTTGTAATTTTTCTGTATCTTTGCTGCTAAGAGAGAACAAATCGAACACTAACTAATAAATAATTTCTTGGATAAAAAAAGGAGACTTTTTTGTTGTTCTTGTTGAATTAGAACCCATAACAGTTTATCTTCTTTTGAGTAATTCGGCAAAGCTACCAGAAACAATAAGAAGACCTACAACAACGCTGGGGCACCGCATTGTGTTGAATTAACACAGTTTTTTTTTTACAGTGTATTGGAAGATACACTTCGTCCGGTTTAAATTAATTAATTTTTCAAGCTGACTTTGCGGTCCGCAGGATAAGGCTTGGCAGGCCGCCAGTTATAAATCCCAATGCAGGCTTAAACCTGTCGTTGGGAACAGGGTTTACATCCAGTTATCATTTGAAAGAATAATTATAGTCAGTGAACGCACTTTAGTATATGCACTCTGCATAATTCCGAACAGAGGTTTTCCCGTAGAGAATGTGTGCCTAATAGGTGGAATATCTTGCAGTGGATAAATTTGAGAAAGGAAGGGGCATAATTTGAAACTCAGTTAATATTATCTAGAAATAAATCAGCTTATCGCTCATAATACAGAAAATAAAAATAGCCTATAGTCGGTCATAGAAAAATATATTTTTATTGTCTCTGAATTGCTTCCAGCTGGCTATTTGTTGTCAGTTTGTTTATGGAAGGTTAGACGGATTATTATTAACTATACCAAATATTTTCAACCTTTTTTTTTTTCTGGCAACAAAACTAAACTTTTATTCGTATTGCAGCCTATAAAATAACAAATAAGTCCTGTTGTATATTGTATTCTGCTATCATAAATTGTAGTGGTGCTGCTAATAAAATCTAGCCAATTGAACTTATATTTAATTTTCCCTGATTCATGAATTGTGAAAATTAAAATCTGTTGTACTCAAACTTACGAGGGAAGGAAGGACATTTTAGAGGGGGAGCGGCCTCCACGCCAGCCCTCTCTGCCTGATTGTGGGACGGGTCTGTGGGATGGATTCGTGTGGCCTACCACGCTTAGCTCCTTCAGTCGAAACCTGTCTACCTGCTGTCGCAACATGTTTGCTTGCTTCAATGCGATCATGACGTCGTTAGCCATGCATGTTTCCCGCGTACGACACGCATCATTCGCTAATGAGGAAGTTGAATGGTGTGGGTACGTAGGCGGCACCAGCGATATAGCGATCCGTCGCCCTACCGTCATTGTTGGCGGAATGATGATAGAAGACTTACCTAGAGCATCACTATTGAAAGTGTTGTAAAGAAGGCGGCACACATATCAGTGTGTATTTCGTTTGCAGCAGAATCCAAAACAATAATCAATTCTTCCTTCGTGATTCATGGATTCAGTAATGAAAAGACATCGATCGGTTTGGCTTTTACCACAAGCAAGAAGCGAATGCCACTCCCCCTGTAGCAAATCTGCAGTATGGTCGTCTAGCGCAACAGGAGAACATACAGGGATAGGAGTACTTAGTCAGCCCCAAAATTCAGAAAGTGCTATTTTATTTTATCAAGGAAAATAAATCTAATTTAAAACTAACTAAATATTCGTCGAACTCGGTGTTCAATAATGTCTTATCAGAACATGCATCAATCAAAACATTAATATGGTAGTTGGATCGGGAATTCCCTTTATGACGTTATACAAGAATTTCGTTATGACTTTATGTGTTGGTAACCCTCAGTATCGATTTGTGATTTTTTTTTTTTTTTTTTAGAAAGTAAGTCCTTTCAATCCCCGATATCCAGATCACGGTCACCTCATATCTTAATTTAGCTGACATACGCCAATCTTTCTTATCGAGCAATTCGCTTCTAAGGACGGGCCTACTATTAAACGTTTTAAAAATTACCAACATTTTTAGTTCGCGCGCAGTAGGGGAAAGGTACCGTATTTCGTTGCAAGCAGCAGGCTATTTATTACAAAGTGGACATTATTTTCAAAGAAACTCCCAGGCCTAATTGGCATTTTTATACGCATTATATTTCATTTTCAGAGTATTTCTTCTGTTTTGGTGTTTTTTTGTAGTACCTTCATAAATAAAGCAATTTGTACACTTAAAAATGGAACACACACATTCTTTTCTCTCAAAATACTGGGGGACGAAATTAGGAACACTTTTTTGAAAAATCAAAAATCGTACTTTTTTTTATTTTTCAGCAGTTCTTTTATTTCATTATTATCTTTTCAAACTCCAATATGGCATGTCTTAGCTAAGTGTTCAAACTACAATAGTACGTTATTTCTAAGTGTCTAAACCTATTATTGTTCCAACAGGAGTAAAAAAACAAATGGGGGACGAAATTTGGGTACTTTCCCGTAGAAGGTTTTAGTTGGTCAGCATCGAAATGAATTTTAAATAAATAGCTACAAATTGTGCTCTGATTTTGTGAAAAGACTGTAAGCTTTGTATTTTGAGCCATTTTAGTTACTAATGACTTCGACCCGTCTCGATTCCACTAGATGTGAAGTCTAAAATCTTGAAACATCCATGCCGCAGCCAGGATTCTAATCGAGGACCTTGGAGACGCAGGCCTGATGACCGAGATCACACGGTTACCGCGCTCGGTTGCTGTTAATTTAAGATGAAGAAAACGTGAAAAGAAGAACATTGGGTTCATCCAATTACAAGTCAGAGACTTTTAAAGGGCAATGTTACCGATATAAACTCGCTGCACTTTTGAAGATAGGGTAGATAGAGGATGCAGAAGGTATCAGCCAGGATGTCACTTAAGGTACCATCGCAGCATTTGCCTGGTGAAAGCGAAGGAAACCCTGAAAAACCTGTCAGGATGGTTGACGGTGAACTTCAAGCCTGCGTGCCTACCTATTACGAATCCGTTACCGCCTGGACCACGGGGGCTCGGTTTTTGCATCTTTGAGAAAAGGTAAAAAGTTCTCCAATAATTTCAGGATAGACAAGCAAGGATAGAAAGATTTTATAAAATGTTATTCGCTCTTGGCAATAGCATAAGTAGGAAACGTGTGAGAAACTATGATTCCTACATATAGAGGGCGCCACCACACCAGTGTTACTATACAAGGCTGTCTCGTGCTCCACATTATGTGTAAGTAAGCTCCTTTACTCAATATACAGTATGAAGGAAGATCATTGAATGCATAACGCTAGAATAGTAGCTGTTAATGGGTTAAAATTAAACTATTACTGTATATTTGTGTCAGTTGATGTTAATTGCCATTTCTGTAAGCTATGAAACCTATGTATGAAATAACAGTGTACACGATATGTTAGCAAACTTTAAGTAGTTGTCATTATTAAAAGATCTAGGCATATGGTATTATTAGTAATATTGTTTAATACAACTTTGGTTGGGCCTGCTGTTTGATTGAGAGAAAAATAAACACTGATTTTGCGTAATAAAAATAGGGATGGTATCGAGACGAGACGCATCGGTCGTTCTCGTCTCGTCTCGATCTGAAAATTCCGGTCTTGGTCTCTGTCTCGATTGTAAACCTCTGTTTCGAGTCTCGACACGTTTGTCTCGGTCTTGTCTCGATCTCATTTCGAGAGTCTCAAAAGACGATAGACTAAAAAGTTGGCGTCCCTTCACTTATTTGAAATGGGTAGCCTATGCAGGCTTTCGGATCTCAGTACAAGAACAAGAATATTAATATGACATAGTTTGTTACATATAATTTGGGGTTTAGATTAGAAGTAATATTCTGAAATAGAGAGAAAAACAGTACAACTTTAAAGTATTATATAGCTCTAGTTAGGATATATAGAATACCAATAAGTGAGACACATAAAAATATTTATATTATGGGAACGGATCTATGTTATATCATAAATTGCGAAATTGGTATACGTATCATTTAAGTTTTGCTATTTCTAAATTATATTTAAATTTTGACTGAGTAACTGTTACGTTAAAAATAATAATAATAAAAAAATAAGTTTCAGTCGAAATTTTCTACCAGATTTATAGAAATAAGTGAACGTATAATGTTAAAATTACAATGTTATTTATACACATACACATCTTAGCAATTATTAAAAAATAAATACGAACATATAAAAATATATGTTTAAAGAAAAAAGAAGAAAAGGTGTTGTCCCGGGCAAGATTCGAACCCGAGACCTTCCACTCAAGAAGGCGATGTCTAGACCAGTCATCCGCTAAGGCGACCTAGCAAACGGTTCTTTAGAACTTGTATTTACAGTGCACTTGTGTTATTTCCAATTTGTGTGCTCAACTGATGTCATTGTGCTGATTAATTTGCACCGTTGAGAAAGTCCTTTTTATTAATTTTCTTCGAGTTATTGCGGTGTTCATACTTTTTCTCAAGCTAATATTGTGTGGGTCAAATCATAAAGTGTTCTGCAATCTGCCAAACCCAGCCCGGTGCTGGCTACTATTTATTTTAGGATAAAGAAGTCTGTAATACCAAAATATTAACAATGTTTTAAAAATATATACATACATAGAAATACGTAAAAGTAACAATGAAATGTCGTATTGTCACCCGACTTACGTCGCTGTGCGAAATTTCATCATTGTATGACGTCAGGAAATTAGTTAAATTAACGTCGCAAGTTTTGAGGACACAAGCTATAAAGAAACGAATGTAGAACACCTTAAAACCGACAACAATGCTGTTTTTTATGTTTCTGGTTATGTTCTACCACTTTGGAACATCCGAATAATTCATGGAACCATTAAAAATAAATAACATATATTTTTTTTCGAGACAACTGTTGTCATCGTTTTTTTTAAAATTAAATTTTCTAATTTTCTAACCTCTCTCAAAATTTTAATTTTGCGCCAACAAATCTACAAAAGTTACCACCTTGTAGAGCTTGAAAATAATTTACTTACCTTACTTACCACTTGGCGCTACAGCTCCTTGTGGGCTTTGGCCTCCCAAGCGATTTGCCTCCATGCTTTTCTATCTTGAGCGATCTCCCACCACCGTCTTACTTTTAGTTTACGTAGGTCGACGATCACATCATCTACCCATCTAGTTATTGGCCTCCCTTTTCTCCTTGTTGAGTATATCCTTTCTTGCATCACTCTTCTCGGCATTCTGCTCTTCTCCATCCTTTGGACATGACCCAGCCACCTTATTCTTTGTGATTTGATGAATCTTACTATATCTTCGTTTTCCAGTATGGTATTAATTTCTTCGTTGGTTCTTGTTCGCCAATTGTCATCATCTTTTACCGGTCCATATATTTTGCGTATTACCCTTCTCTCAAATCTGCGCTGCGCTTCTTCTTCTGCTTTGTTCATTACAAATACTTCCGCTCCATATGTTATAATTGGTCTAATTAATGTTTTGTATATTGTAGTTTTGGATTTCCTGTTGATTAGTTTGCTTTTTATTAATTGCATGTTTGCGTGGTAAGCTCTGTTACCCATGCATATCCTGTCTTTTATCATTTCCTGCTTTTTGTTTTGTTCATTTATCGATATGCCCAAATATTTAAATGAATTTACTCTTTCGAACTCCTTCCCTTCTACATTCATCTTTTTTTCTGTGTACCTTCCTTGTTTTCGTGTGGTGACTATGAATTTTGTTTTACTAACATTTGTTTCTAATCCTAGTTTATTTGCTTCTTCCTCCAGGTTTTGGTATGTTTTCTTCAAATCTTGCTCTGTTCTCGCGATTATCGCGATATCGTCAGCATATGCGCATATTTGAGTACTTTTCGTGAATATTGACCCTCTTTTGTCTACTTTCTGCACCGCAGCATGTAGTGCTAATATAAAGAGAGTGGTGGATAGCCCGTCTCCTTGCTTTACCCCTTTGTAGTAACTGAAGTCCCTGCTTATATTATTTCCTACTTTTATTTTTGCACTTGTTTGCTTCATTGTCATTTTTGCTAGGCTGATTAGTTTCTCAGGAATTTTCATTTCTGTCATCACGTTGGTCAGTTGATTTCTACAAACGCTATCGAAGGCTCTACGGTAGTCAATAAACAAAATCCAAAGATCTAGGTCGTGTTCGTAATGCTTTTCAATTATTTGTTGTATCACAAATATCTGGTCTGTTGTGCTTCTGCCGGGTCTGAAACCACATTGGTATTCTCCTATTATATTTTCTGTGTATACTTTAATTCTTTCATTGAGTATGCTTGTAAGTATCTTGTATGCGACATTCAATAGCATTATTGGTCTATAGTTCCCGCATTCTGTGCGATCTCCTTTCTTGTGTATTGGACAAATAATACCCACTCTCCATCTTTCAGGCATTTGTTCTTCTTCCCATATACATTTTATGATCTTGTGGAGTTCTTCCTTCAACGCTGGTCCTGCCTCCTTGACCATTTCTATTATTATATTATCCTCACCTGGTGCCTTATTGTTTTTCATTTTCTTGATTATGGCTTCCATTTCTTCATATGATGGCGGTTCTTCTGCTCCGTCCCTGCTTTCTTCTTCCCTTCTTTGTAGGTTGGAGTCTGTGGTTTCCTCTTCTTTACCTAGCTGTTCTTGATAAAACTCTACCCATCTTTCTAATTGTCCATGCTGATCTCCTATTATATTTCCGTTCTTATCTTTGTAGCCAATTTCTTTTGGATGATATCCTTTATTTATTTGTTTGATTGCCGCATAGATTTTCCTCGTTTCCTTTTGTTGGCTTAAGGTATCTATTTCCCTTAGCTGTGACTTCACCATTTCTCTCTTTTTCTTCCTGCATATGCTGTTGGCTATTCTTCTTTTCTCGTTGTATCTTTGCAGGTTTCCTCTTGTTTCCCTCTGTATTGTTTTTAGTCTTGCCTCTTGCTTTTCTTTTATTGCTTTCTTGCACTCTTCATCGAACCATGCTTTGCCTACTGTACCCTGCCTATCCTGTCCTATTATTTCTTCCGCTGCTTCCTTTAGAGTATTTTCTCCCAGTGTTTCGGTATAGATTCTCTGTCTTCTTGTGTCCAGCTGTTGATTTTTTGTGCTAGATTCTCTTGGTATTGTTGTCTGTATGTTTCTTGGTCCCATTTCTGTGTGTTCCATTTTTTCATTTTTATTTCATCTACTAGTTGCGTTCTTTTTGTTTTCTCTCGTAGTTTTGTTCTCAAGAGGAAATGGTCAGAGTCGCAGTTAGGTCCTCTGCAGCTTCTTACGTCAATGATTGAGGAAGCATGTCTTCTATTGACCAAAACGTGGTCTATTTGGTTTATTGTGTTTCCGTCTGGGCTCTTCCATGTTCCCAGATGAATTCGTTTGTGCGGGAAAAGGGTGCTTTTTATCATAAGGTTCCTCCTGATTGCCAGCTGACACAGCAGATCTCCATTATTATTGCTTTCTTCGTGGATAGTGTGTACTCCACTAACTCCCTTGTTGCTATCCTGTTTTCCTATCTGAGCATTGAAGTCTCCTATGATTAGGGTTATGTCGTATTTAGGTGTTTTGTCCAGTGTTTCTTCCAGCGTTTCATAAAACTCTTCTTTCTCATTTGCATCTTTGTCTTCCGTAGGAGCATGTACCGTTATGATTGTTATGTTTCTCGTCCTGCCTTTTACTCTAAGTGAGCTGATTCTTTCGTTGACTGGTGTGTACTTTAATACGCTTCCCCGCGCTTCTTTGGTTATTATGAAGCCTGTTCCATACTGACCAGTTCTTTGTTGGGTTCCACTATAGAAAATTGTAGCATCCTGAGTATCTATTCTCCCTGTGCCGTGCCATCTGATTTCTTGAATTGCTGCTATTTGTGCTCCACTCTTCACTATTCCTTGTATTATTTCCTGCATTTTCCCGGGCTTTAACATCGTCTGTACGTTCCAAGAGGCCATAGTCATATCCTTTTTACGTTTCGCCGGTCCGTTTCTCTTGTTCTCCATCCTGTTCCGAGGCATTCGTTGGGATTTCTGAACAGTCGAAGTTTTCCAGGGTGAGGTTGTTAGCCTCACGCCCAATCCCCAACCTGGAGGGCCAGGTAATTTTTCTGTCGGGGTTTTCTTCCCTTAGCCTTTGAGGATCCCTCCACTGACTGCAAGGCTGCAGTACCGGTTTGGTCCGCCCTGGGTTCCCCCAGCACCTGCTATATCTAGCCCCTATCCGCCACCCGGGGAGGCGCCTGGTGGGAGTCCGGTATCTCCCCCAGGCTTGAAAATAATTATCATTAAAAAAAAAGTCATCGTAGGTGCAAAACCGACCGAGATATCGCTAAACTACACAAAAAGCACGCTTTAATTTATTTAGAGGTTAGGTTAGTATCTTTTGAGCTACCATTTTGTTACCGACCATACAATTCATTTTTATTTTATCTTGAGCTGAAATTTGGTGGAGAGCCATCATTTTTTATGGTGAATATGGTAGTATTTTTTATTTTATTTATCATGCTTCCTTCCAAGGCACTTTTCACCATCTTACCCTGCTAGGCCCTTTCCGATGGATGGGTGGAGTTTTTTACTCTTGTAAACATGTACGGAAACTTGAATCTCTCAAAAACCAGAAAAGCTAGTCAAAAACCGTTGTGTAGCTTTTGAAGTATACTTCAAAGATATGGAATCGCCTTTTCTGAAAATTAATTTCTTTAATCCAGTAGTTAGGCTGAAAAATAAGTAACGAATTGCATAAAATTTAATTTTTACAATATTTTTAGAGTGAAGAGATTGAATAAAGTCTGCAAAATTTTGTAATATTTAGACGTACCGACCGAGTGTATGCACGCAATCATGGACCTAAATCACACTCCTTCTCATGTACGGGTGTTCAAACATGGCCCTTTGCGACAAATGCCGTATTTCGGGCTTAAATGTCTCAGATGGGTTCTCATGAGAAAGTCTCAAATTTAGTATCGAGGAAATTTTGCATAACATTTTTTTAAAAGTCGTTCTGATAACTTCAGGTACGTAGGAACCCACATACGAAAACTAATTTTTTTCTAAAATGGTGATGTAAGTATTTCCTAAAATTATCCAGGAATGACCCAATTTTACTATCACTAACCTAAACCAATCTAATCTTCCTTATCAAAAATTACTAATGTATAAAATGGTCCCCTTAGCGTGACTCAATCTGATTGGTGTTTTAATAAGACAAATCTCGGCATTATTTGTCTTGTAAAAGTAGCTCATGGTTAAGACCGTTGCTCTATAAACCAATGCCACACGGACATGGGGTCGAGCCCTGCTCAAGAGAGAGTGTGAGATAGAGTGTGAGTGTGAGAGAGTGTGAGTGAGAGTAAGAGTGTGAGAGAGAATAAGAGTGTGAGAGAGAGTAAGAGTGTGAGAGAGAGTGAGTGTGAGTGAGTGAGAGAGACTGAGAGTGAGTGAGAGTGCGAGTGAGTGAGAGTGAGAGAGAGTGAGTGTGAGAGTGTGAGTGAGAGAGGGTGTGAGTGGGGGAGAGTGAGTGTGAGAGTGAGCGAGAGTGTGAGAGGGAGCGAGTGTGAGAGTGAGAGTGTGAGGGAGAGTGTGAGTAAGTGAGAGAGAGTGAGAGTGAGCGAGAGTGTGAGAAGGTGAGAGTGAGAGTGTGAGGGAGAGTGTGAGTGAGAGAGAATGTGAGAGAGAGTGAGAGTAAGAGTGTGAGAGAGAGTGTGAGTGAGAGTAAGAGTGCGAGAGAGAGTGAGAGTGTGAGTGTGAGTGAGTGAGAGTGAGAGTGAGAGAGAGTGATAGTGTGAGTGAGAGAGAGTGAGAGTGTGTGAGAGAGAGTGAGAATGTGAGTGTGAGTTAGAATGAGAGAAAATGTGAGAGAGTGAGAGTGTGAGAGAGAGTGAAAGTGTGAGGGAAAGTGAGAAAGAATGTGAGAGAGAGTGAGATGTCTGTTAAAGAGACTCTTGTGCTTGTGCTTGGGGATATTAAATTTGTTTGAATTTTGGGACCGATGTTGGACTTGTTAGAGAATTTTCAGCTCAAAACAGCCTAATCAATGCGGTCAACCTTTTTGGAATAGACTGTAATGTTACGTGATAGGTTGTGCAGAATTTCTTCTGTATAAAGCAAGAAGTTTATACAAGGAAATTTTATGCAACATTTTGTCTTGAGCAACAAGTGCTGTGAATCGCTATGTCTGTCTGTCTGTCGACAACTTTCAAATCAGAAACTATCAGGGCTACGAAAATAGTTGAAGTGCCGTTGAAATGACCCGCGACTGAGGTCCGACTTACTTGTTTCCATATACATAGAAATATATGTATCGTCTCCATCTTTTCTAAGGTACCGGTTAGTATTGCAAAAATCTTTTCATTTTCTAAAAATATAGTAAGCAAATGGTGTAAGAAAAGATCTATATTACAATTTAGAGAGTTTAAGCTTCTTGACGTACGCTTTACAGTCTTTACGGGATCAGTCCTGCAGAAGTTGATATGAATTGGAGAGTGTCAACAGAAGTAAAAGACTCTTAGCAGGGAGAAAGCATGGGGATGAAAATTCGCAGAAGAAAATAAATGTCTAATTATCGGTCCTCGAATCACTTTTATATTATTATTGAAAGACAACAGAAAATAGTTTGGCATTGATAACTTGACTACTTATATGACTTATAGCCATATTTTTCAGCTACAATATAACATGTTAAATAAAATTTATCATAATGAAACTGTCACAGGACTTCTTCTAGTAAGAAACAAGATCAACAAAAGCATTAAATTAATATCGACATTCATGAAAATGAAGCTTATAGTCTCGATAGGGACGAAATTCTCGAGAGGCAAGTCTCGGTCTCGTCTCGAGAAATGTCTCGGTATTGGTCTCGTCTCGAGTAAGTTTCTATGCATAGTGTTTAGGTCTCGTCTCTATTCCTAGATCTTAGTCTCGGTCTCGGTACCATGCCTACTTTGTTCCACGTTCTAACATCTATGATGCGTGAATCCGAATGGCGTACCGAAGATTTATCGAAGATAACATATGTTTATTAAAAATATATGACACTCATAAATCTGTTTTAAAATTTCTTGGTGTGTACATAATGTGTAACACAGTGTACGATTGCACAAAAAACTACATGGTCTTCTTAGTATGTAAATGAACAGGCCGAGACCTAAAGCTGATTTAGCCTATTTGAAGATCCGACACAGCTTGACAATGAAATCTCCGCCTCCAACAATAAAATACGCCGTGATTTAAAATTTCGTCGGCTTGCCATTTAAGAATCATTCATACACCACAAAAATACATTTGAACATTGCTTGTCCTGTTTCTTCAATCTCAAGATTAAAGGAGTAAACCTACTCCTTTAAGATCACTTCTATTTTAATAGTATTCTCAGCGAAACTAAATAATATCAGGAAAACAAGGGTACAAAGTATGCCACTTCTAACATTTGGAATCATCGCGGTTTTGTTTCCTTACGGAAAGAACAAGAACACGTGGGGAAAGAGAAGTGTTCAAGAAGAATTGAAGAGTGGAAATACCAAACGTTCAAACTGCCATTTAAAAAGAACTAGCTTTGACCACATACACGCATGTCCCCATCCTTGTTTCAGGTTCCAAATCAATGGGGAAGAGGTGAAAACAATCGCATTAATATGTTGTAAGGCATACGTTATGTTAAGTACGAAAACCATCCAGTTTTCTGCTTCTGTAAACTTTCACTTGCATTTTCACCGTTCAATTAGCAAAGAAATTGATTGTACATTAACTTACAAAGACCTTAAAAAAAAAAAAAAAAAAAAAAAAAACGTATGAGAGTACATCAACAGCATCAACCTTACTTTGCTGCAAGAAGAACTATCACCCGAATTTGTATTGTCACTGACATTTTAAGTTATTATCACATCTTTTTCACTAGACGCGATCTTACTTGAACTTAACACTTTTAAAGAACGCTGAACTTTTGGTCAACTTCTCAGCAGCTTCCTTCCGTTCGCGACCTAATTTTCGTTTCTGAGCACCACTTACAAATTTAGACTTTGCAGTACTCATTATACGCATTACCACTAGCCTAACAGAGACTCATTATCTATGTAATAAATAATCTCAATGGAGAACACGCAAAAGCTGCAATAAGTAAAATGCGAAACCAGATTAGCACCACAAGACGCACAGAGAAGTAGAATGCGAGATACTTTATGGGTGCCCTTTGTAATACCACCTCTATTGTTCGCAAAACGACCATGTTCACCTGTCATGTAGGATTATTGTACACAATGGAGAGATTAATGATGTGAGGATGATAAATGGTCCTGCTTGACGTTTTAATCGGCTTATCTCGTCACTTTTGACAGGTGCTGTCAGTTTGACATGAACAAAGCGGTGCCGCTACAATGGTGGGTGACGATATACTAGGGCATAGGAGACTTTACAATGTTTTGTTGAACAAAGGAATTTTGCCATCTTTCTTCTACTTGGTTTAATGCCTTCTATTCATTGAGAAATGCTATATGGTCGTACGTGAAGGTGTAATCGGCTTATCTGCTCACTTGCGACAAGGCAGTCAGTTGACCACGATGAAAGGCAGATGGAGAGAGATTGCGATAGGTTTTGTAAAGATTAATGTCACAATGGGTTCGTTAGATGCTAGCAATGGTTGATGGATGATGTCCATGTACCTGTAAGACATGAATATAACTAGACGTGACCTTAGAATGAGACGAATACTTTAATATCAGACGTTGGGAATGACGAATGGTTTATTGGATGTGGTATCTGGACAAAGCGGTGTTAGGAAGGCAGTTGTGTTTGAAAAGGACATGAGCTTCAATGACAAGATTAAGGTCTCAGAGGAGAATTAATGTTTCGGATGAAATATGACAATGCGAACCGTCATGGTTTAGGAAAGGATGTAAGAATGGGTTTTAATTTAACTGAGCGCTTTGAATTTCTATAGAATGATAGATCGATTGTCAGCGGGGCAAGTGACAAGGCTTGACGGATGAAGCATGTACGTATGATTTTGACTTGTTATAGAACTAGGCATGAAAAGGTGGATAATAAAGATTTGAAAGAACGCTTTGAATCTTTGCCTGAACAATGGTAGAAGGAGAAGGCGAGCCCAATCTGTGCGTGCCTTTTGAAATAGAGAAATGGATAATCCTTTAAAAGACGATGTCTACCTGACATGTAAGAATATTGTACACAATGTGAGGATTTATGATGTGGGACTAATAAATGATTCTGCGTGACGGTTGAATGGGCTAAGCTTGTGACTTTTAACAGTAGCTGTCAGCAGTATTGTTAAGAGTTGTATGATGGATGACACAGTTGAAGATGCGTAACAATACATGTAAGAAGCTACCAGCCATAACGGTTGGTCATGGTATATAATGGAATGACAGATGATTTGAAATTACTGGTGTTGTCAAGCATATTCAATGCCTACAATTGTCTCGTATGGTAGGTCTAGAAGCGATGTCAGTTAGGATGATAATCCATCATGCAATTCTAAGAGCGGTACCTCTCTTTAGAAAGATGGTCGTAGTGACGGCTTGTCTGTGGTGCACAAAACGATTTCTTTATCTCTTTATAAAAATAGGATTGCATTAATAGTGAGCCAACAATGTACGGGAGTAGCATGATTTTGAAACGTGTCAGACCCTCCGACTTAGCACAGAAGAAGACATCGCAACTGAAATTGAAAGAACACTATTGAATCACAAATACCGTAAAAAAAAATGGGACGTCATACGAAGTGTATCATCAATCGGTCCGCTTTGCAACAAAAAAAAGTAGGAAGAGAAAGGATGGTAGCTGGCAACCGGGAAGGGGGAAGGTTCATTTAGCTTCTTAACAGGATTGTTTGAGGGGGAGTGGCCAGGACAACAGGAAAGATAATGTTGAACGTAAGCAACAGGCAGGTATTGTGAGACGGTTAGTGAACTAGTGATAAGAGTGAACATTGGAACGGAAAGAAAACAATACAGAGGTATGTACTATCAATTATAAGTGCAATGTAATTGTAGAATGTTTCACAAGACCGGCTGCAATTACCAATCTTAAAGAACAGAGGTGATAGTAGAACGTAGGTTGACTTGAATTCGAGTTAGGTCGGTTCGAATTTTTCAAAAGTTGGGGAAAATGGACAAGTGAATCATGTACACTTGTAGTTAATGTCAATGCATGGAGGAACGATGGTAAACGGGTTCAGAATGTACGTTAGTGGTAACAAGGAAGAGAAAAAAGGGTTCAAGGTTTGAACGTTTAGAAATTTGAAAATGGTCTGAGGACCTTGAAACTTTGTATATAGGTCCGGAAGACCAAATGTACGGTCGCCAGGGGGGTTCAAAATTTTGGGTCAAATTTGCTCTAGCTCGAGCGGTTCTCGACATACGAGGGTTCGAAGTGTCAAATTTCGAGAAAATTCGAAAACTTGACACATGGAACAAATAGGTTCAGAAGTCTAAGGACGAAATTAATAGTACGTAAAACGTAGGTCAACTCGAATTCGAGATAGGTAGGTTCGAATTTTTCAAAAGTTGGGAAAAATGGACAAGTGAATCATGTACACTTGTAGTTAATGTCAATGCGCGGAGGAACGATGGTAAACGGG